>LPNX010475782.1:148089-239309 GCA_001517045.1 Pseudotsuga menziesii
ATCTAGTAAATGTGTATGCTTTCATCTTCTTAATAGTTGTAGTATTATTTCAAGTAGGTTTGGAGTCATCCTGCTAGCTAGTGCATTTTTCAGTTGTTTTGCTCTCAAGTCTTCTATTACAAGTAACCGCCATCTATTTGTTGTTTAGCAATTTTTTTTATAGTTTATCACTTGTTAGTTAATGGTCTCATTTCATGATTTGCAAGGTTTTTTTGTAGGACACCTTGTCACCTTGAGTTCCCTTTGTGTCCTTGGGTTTTCTTTGTGTCCACTGCAATTAAAAAGGTTATTTTTTAAGTAGTTGAATACTTTCAATTGTATAAACGAGTTAACTTTGAAGTTGTTAAATACTTTAAAATGTAAAGTATATTTCCTTTTTAAGACAAATCATAGTTAAGTAGATTTTGTCAACTTTCAAATAAGTATTAAGTAGCAATATAATTTTACTTATATTGTATGAAGTCCTTAAATAATTGCATCGAGAGAATTGAAGTGCTCTCCAACCCAGTATGGGAGAGATCTTGTCACATTATTCTAGTCGACATAAATAAAAAATATTAAAAAAAATGAAAAATATAAATTACATATCGAATTAAATAAAATATAAAAATAAAAATAAACTAGCATAGATCCATTTTAAACCCGGATCTATCAAGTACCAAGAGGGATCCAAATGGTAAAAAAATGTACACCTCAAGAAATTGGATCCCTCTCGGTGCTTGATAGATCCAGGTTTAAAATGGATCTATGCTAGTTTATAGAAAGAATTCTTAGTCTAGGATTTCAAGTTCCATCAATGTCTTTAGCTTCCAATGGTCCTTCTATATGATCATTTGACATGCATAGATAGTAAGTAAGTAGCAAAGGTTTTTGTTTATACTTTATGAAGTCCTTAATTCATTTATAAAAGGAATTATCAGTCCATCATTTCAAGTTTCATCAATGTGTTTACCTTCCAAGGGTCCTTGTATCAGATCATTTGACATACATCGATAGTTCCTTTTGCATTCTTATGTTATTAATAATTGCAAATTATTATAGGAAAAAACTAGAAACATGACCTTTGCAATTTCGATTTGTTGCATAGAATTTTGGTGTCCACCTTGTTACGTAAATGAAAGAAGCACCCCCCCCACCCCACCTCAAATTTTGTCCCCATAGTGCCTAATATGGGTTCATCAGATCCCCATTCTCCACTATGAAGCCTCGCCCTTCATTTGTGAGCCATCTCCGTATTGTTTCTTTTTTTTCTTTTATCAACATCATATAAACAAACAAACTTGCATGCTTTCTACATTGTGTCTTTTATATACATTTTTTTAGTCATGTTATGCCTTTGTGTCTTTCAAATTGTTTTGTCTCTCCAATATAATCCTACACATTTTTTACTGTTCAAGCTACACCTATTTAGCTTGCACCGGTCTGATGTAACTAATGACCATTTTTTGAAAATTGTGTTTCATGTTGTATTTGCTTGTTTCCCTTTCATGTTTCATTTTTGTATATGTTTTGTTGTTCTTTAAACAATCTGATCAACATTTTACTTTTCCCTTTTTAGGTTTTTTGCACCTACTAAATGTAGAAGTATGATTCATTATCTTAATTAGCATCTCCTTGGGCCATTACTTTTAACTCTATACCATTGCTTACACCATGAGAATGGTCCCTTGTGTTACAAGTCTCGAAATGGAAATCATGTTTTCCCTATGTGTGGGGAAAATATTCCCTATGTAAGGCTTGTGTGATGGCATAGTGGGACGTGTATATCCAATGGATGTAACTATTATGGTCCACCCATTTGTTACCATGTCCCCAATTAAATAATTTTAAAATAAACAGTTAAGTTGGCCTATCTAATTCCGAAGGGCTATATGGAAAATCAAACTATTGGTATTTAACCCCAAGGCCTATAGTTTCACATGTAAATTCAAACTCCTATTTGTGGAAGGTGGAAAATGGGTTAATAAATGATGGAATAAATATTAAATGCTCCAAAATGAAGTGACAATGGGTCCTAGTTGGACATTGGGGTGCATAAGTGGATGTGTGGGGTCCACATGAGGGAATATTCCTCATTTACACATAGAATCATCCTCAAATTCGATTTTGGAGGAATGAGTTACTTCTAATGTGGTGGATGAAGAATCATAGGATAAATTTAGGCAATGACAATATTCTATGACAACTATGACAATCATTATGACAGTTATGACAACTCTATGACACCTTATGACACTTATGATGGATTCTCTTAAAACTATGACATATTCTATGACATCTATGACATGTAAGACCTAAAAATAGACACAAGACGGAGCATGAGGTGTGTGGGGGACCAAGGACTCTTCAAGAAAGGTTCCAATTCGAATTTCATGAAGGGAGAGCAAGCAATGTCAAGACAAGTGTCACTTGGGTTAATGTAATGACCTAGATTAACTATAATTCAAGTTAATGAACCAATGGGAAGGTAATTCAAGTTTATTGGAGGGAAATGAGGTCAAGGAGGTTATTAAAAAAGGAGGAATTCAAAATGGATCATATTTTGATCATTTATTAATTGGCCTTTGGCATTTTGGAGAGCTTTTGCTTGGGTGTTTACTCTCTCTGCTTGAACCAATTTCGAGGGAGTTGGATTCATTTACAAGTTAGTTGATGGAGAGGCCATTAATACCTCTAAATGGATATTATTGATGGTGTTTATTTTCATTTTAAAGTTCCATACAATCTTAAGGTCTGTTGGACATTGAGTTCAACACTCCCCATGAGTTTCATGACATGGACTAATCGCCTCCCAAGATCCTAACGTTGACGATTGTGGCGGAGATTAACACCTATGGGTTTTGGTATAATGGAAATCATGATTCCATAAAATGGTATCAGATAAATAGGTCAAGGGTTATAAACTCACTCGGCTCGCATTGGGGGGGTGATTGTTGGACATTGGGTTCAACGCTCCCCATGAGTTTTGTGATATGGACTAATCGCCTCCCAAGATCCTAAATTTAGGGATTGTGGTGGAGAATAAAACCTGTGGTTTTTGGTCTAGCAAAAATTGTGATTCCAACAAGTTCTCATATATCTCCCTCTTCTCCATTCCCCCACACTCTCATGTTGATGGCACACTTGTTGCAGTGGTGCTTGCTCTTTGCTGAGTCCATTTGATGCCCAATATTGGGTATATGATGTATGGATATATACTTTCATTTCCATATTCTCTTTATATCTAAATCCAGGAAACTCATCTATGAAAATATTGCATTCTCATGCCATTGAATCACTAGTTTTCATGAATTTGGCTTCAATCTTGAAGGAGTTTTATATCAAATTTGTATGAGGGTTATTCTATGAGTTTATTGATTTGTGGAAGGAATATATGATTTATTACTCTGTGATTTAATTTCCATATTATATGTATCTATAAATCCAATAAACTCATGTGTGAAAATCTTGTATCCTAATGCCATTGAATCACTAGTTTTCATGACTTTGGCTTCAATCTTGAATGAGTTTTATATCAGATTTGTATGAGGGATTTTCTCTTATTTTAATTATGTTGGGACCGAAATTTTTATGTTGTATATGGACACTATATTTCATGTTACTCTTTGAATCATATACTATACTTTTCATGTGTCAAATTTGAGCTAGTAATGCAATTTCCCCTTAAGCAATTTCCATGAAAGTTACCATACAAATGTTGCACATCATAATCAGTTTCCAAATCTTAATAATCATGATTAATTATATCCATTTATGTCTTATATTCATACCCATACTCTTTTCTTAAATTTTGGAGGGTCATACTTGAGTTGGAGAGCCAAATTGGCCTCCACCCCTGGGGGGATTTGACCTCAATTTCCTAGGAAATTTGCACTTTTTATCCTTAGCCCCAAACCAAGTTAAAAAAGCTTAAAGTAAAACAAAAATTGTTCATATTTAATATGGGTATTTTCTAAGACTCATCATGCCCTTGCATTTTGAATTTGAGACCATTTGGAGTCAGTTGGAACCCCCTACAATCTTGACTAGTAAAGCTCAAAAATTGCCTAGATCGCACTTTTCTCCAAAATTCCAAGTATGGAAATTACAGTGGTATCAGAGCATGTTGATTTTGCATGTTCATTAATACCATCCATAGAATAAAAAATTTCATCCATTTCTTACTATTATGATGTCTCCTATGAAGATTATTATGAGCAATATGAAGAAGAATGTGAATGGTATGAGGAAGAGGTTCCATCATACAATAATTCATCTTACTTCACACTTAGGGATGATGGAAACTAATGTGAGAAATTATATGAAGAATATCCACTTATGTTTAGTTCATAAGATGGACAAATGTACAATGGAAATAATCCAAAAGAACCTCTTGAGTATTTCCTAGATTATTGTGCACTAATGATGAATGCTTGAAGACCATACATTTTCGATCATACTACAGTGTTGAAATATAATTCTTGTTCTTGACCCCGGGGAGAGGTCTAGTAAGGAAAATATTGAACAAACTATGAATGAAGTGTTCAAGAAGGTGGGGACTATATGTTTTCCATCGGGAGATAATATTGATGAGGAGGGTATGGATGTGCACCCTCATCCTTCCGCAGTCAACGCAAGGAGTCATGAGCCACCTAGTTATTCAAGTGGTCAAAAAGAAGAATATTTCCATAAATAGGTTTTAAATTCACCCCAAGGTGACTCTAAACTAAGTAAGAACACACATCTTATAGATGGGGGTTGTGCAAATCAAATAGAATCTACTAATTGCTACTTGAACTGTGAAAGACTACCTATTGATGGGTGCTCACAACTCTATGTTGGTGAGATAGAGATAATATTTGAAAATATTGCTGCAATACAAAGTTCTCATAAGCATGAATATGAATATCTTGTACTAGATAAAGAAAAACTAATATCGACTGCCCCATCACCACTTAAGCTTCAAGAAGTTGATCAAATCAAGAAGAAAGAAGAATAGGAGGTTCCTCAACAAGAACCTCTTTTTCTTAAAGGTTCATTGAGGATGGATGGAAAGAAGATTCAAGAGTCCCTAAAGACTCTCCATGGAACACATACTTTGGTATCAAAATTTTGTTGAAGCATGGAGGAGAAATATTCCATGGAGGACATCAAGAAAATTCATAAGGAAATATCCAACATCAAAGCTATTTTTTGAATTTTCTTTCTGATAGAGATTATTTAATTGATCTTGTTGGTTTTTATAATGGAATAACCTTGAAGAATGTAGAAGATAATGACAATCTCTCAAATGAGTTGGAGTCCACCCAAAATGCACTCCTAAAATCTATGGTGCAGATTGAGCAAATTCAAGAGAGGTTGCAAGGGTCCTTTACACCCTCCTACATATCAAACATCCAATTCAATGGTTGAAACCATTTATGTTACAAAGGAGGAACTTCATGTGATGGTGCAACATGAGGTACATGTTGATATGTAGGTTCTTGAAGAGGATACATTCAAACAAGAAGGAAACCAAGCACTTGTTCTTGTTTAGAGGGATTATGAGTTGTCTCTTGGTGAGAGTGGAAGAGCCTTGGAGGAGGCACATGATCTCAAAAAAATTGGACTAGCCAATGATGTAGAATATGAATTGAAAATTTTGATGGGTAATAATTGCAAAGAGGTAAGTTTGGTTCACAACTATTCACTCCCTACTTCTTTTTCATCCACATTAATTGGGGATGAAAATTGGGTGAAAGATTTATTTTTTTGGGTGCCACCTAGGGAGAGAGAGGCTCCCACATTTGTTTGTGATGAATTGATTAAAGCACCAAATCCCTTCCATATGAAGTAGAGGCATTCACTTGCATCCTTTGATGCCTCCCTCATCCACTTGAACCATTTGAGTGGAACCAATGACAAAGAGTTGAGCCATTGGAGTTGTGAACTTGGGGAAGCCTCAAGCTTTCCTTTTGGACCTTTCAGTTTGAGTGTTTGTTCATCCATTTTATTGGGTGAGTAGACACATGTTGGACTTGAAAAACCATGAGGGTGAAATTCTTACTTGCATTTGTAGAGACCTCATGAACACACCATTTCTCTTTTGTAAGCAGTTGCATGGGCATCCATGGTTCTTTGATGATGCCTTCTTATATCATTTGAGCATGAGTCCTAATGATGTGAACTTTCATTCCTTGTTGAAGAGACTAAATTTTATTTGTCTTTACATTCCAGAGTTGCATTATTTTTGGGACATTTGCACAGAAATTTTGTTTTGTAGTGGGTGTGATAAACTTCTACTAGTGTATTATGATTTTTCCATCCATCTTGATGATGTACTCTTCTTATTGACCATGATGTTTGGAAGGATGCATGCAAGGTAATTGGATCCAAGAATTATATTTCCTAATGGTATGGGTTGGAGAGAACTCCTATTTTTTGGAGTGCAATACAAGCAATGGGACCCTGGGATCATTTTTTGTTTGTTTTTGGTTTCAATGGTTCCAGTTTTTGGGGTAGCAAGAAGTATGGGGGATTGAGTCACCACTTCAAAAGGTGATTGTAATCAGAGTAGTACAACAACAAGAATGGTGGTTCATCTTTGAAAATTTCTTAGAATCTTGAGAACTCAAAGTTTGGAAACTCAGTTGCAACTTCAAAGAATTATACAGTGAGCAAAAGAGTGTTGAAAATTCAGAAAAGGTTTCCAAATATGAAGGAAGTAGAGATTATTTGTGCAAATTTTTTTTTGATGGAATTGATTAATCCTTTTGGTGTTATTGGTAATGTCATAGAATATATAAATTTGCAAATATCCACATATATTTGTGGAAATTGAACCCAAGTGATAGAACAATTACACTCACAAAATTGCTAATCAAACATACAAAATTACCATCAAAGGAGACTGAAATTGGAGCATAACACTAATCTGTATTGAATGAGTGTACAATATCCAACATTGTGAAGACATAGGCTGCTGCAATATATAATTACATGATATATTCTAATGCATAAGGATTCCATTTGAAATAGTCAAAAGTAGGCTTACTAAATCTAGTCAAATCCCCCGTGGGTGCATAAAGCAGTTTCTAAATCCACTTGGAGGCTCACGAATTAGAAAATTCAAGTAGGAAATATAATAAGGGATGGAAAGACAAATCATACATGCTTTTATTAGGAGAAAAGTATGGAGTATTATGTGGGAAAAAAACAAGTCAACTACACCTAGTCTTGCTTTCCCTTTTGCTTTAATTCTCAACAAAAGAGGCATCTTTGCAAAAAACGAAGATATGAGCTTTGGAGGGTATGGAATAAAGAAGACATGATAAATATGGTTTCCATGAGGTTTCCCAAGCACTCCATGACTCATTTTTAGCAAGTGTTGACTTCTATGGCATGTAGAAGGCAACTAGCATAGAGTGGAATATAGGAGACTAGGTAAATAAGAAAAAATGATTTAATTAATGTCTAAGGTAGGTAACTATGGGTTGATTATTCTAACACCCCCCCTTAAGCCTGACTTTATGAGTAAATATCAGAAAACTAAAGGGCCTAGCAATAAGGCTTAGTCACCCTTTACATACTGCATGTCCATTTAACCAAGGAAAGAGGCAAAAACTTAGTGGGAAAATCCTCCCTTAAACATGGACAGTAAAACAAAATTTGAAAATATTGTCATCAATCATGCTTCACAGCTTGATCAGCAATACCCAGGAGTGATTTGATATTGTTGAATGTCTTCTGACAAAAAACTTTGGTGAATATGTCTGCTACTTGTTCTAAAGATGCACAGAAGAGTAGGTGAATGGTGCCATCATGCACAAGATGTCTAATGTAGTACATATGGATCTCAATGTGTTTGATTATCTGTCTTTGAACTGGATCATTGCATATTCAAATGGTGCTTTGATTATCACAATAGATAATAGTTGAAAACTCTGATTTGAAGCCACACTCACCAATTATTCCCTACAACCACAAACATTGATTTGTTGCAAACATTGAGTTGTTGCATTTACAACTCCTCTGTACTCTACTTCTATAGATGAGAGTGCTATGGCACTCTGCTTCTTGCTTGACCAGATGATTGGTCCTTCTGCAAGCATGAACACATATCCTAATGTTAACTTTCAATCTGTGTTGTCACCTGCCTAATCACTGTCAGTAAACCCAATCAAATCAAGATCATATTTAGCTTTGTAGAAGATCCCATGAGTTCTTGTTCCTTGAACAAAGTTAAGGATATTTTTGTATGCTCTCCAATGGATCTCATGAGGCTGATCCATGTATCTTGAAGCCACACTAACTGCATAAGATAGATCAGTTTGAGTGTGTGTAAGGTAAAGCAAACACCCAATCAACTGCCTATACAGTGTATTATTTACCATAGGAGAAGAACCTGCTTCTTCAAGCTTAACTCTTGAAAGGAAGAGAGTCTTTCTTGGCTTGCAATATTTCATGTTGAACTTGTTCAGAAAATATAAGGCATACTTCTACTGATGTACTTTGATTCCATGTTGGGATTGAGCAATTTTGAGACCCAAGAATTGGCTCGACAATCCCAAATCAGTCATAGAAAATGCATGGTTCATTGCATCCTTCAAGGAGGCAATCTCTTTCTTTGAAATTCCTGTAATCAGAAGGTCATCCACATACAATAAAATAATCATAAAATAACCATGAATCAGCTTCAAATAAACATTAGGATGAGACTTGCATCGAACAAAACTCAACGACAGCAGAAAACCATCAATCTTGGCATACCAAGCCCTAGGGTCTTGCTTGAGCCCATACAATGATTTCTTTAACCTGCACACAAAATATGGATTAGAAACAAACCATTGAGGTTGATGAATGTAAATATCTTCAGTGAGATCTCCATTTAGGAAGGCACACTTCACATCCATGTGATGTACCTCCCACTGCTTCGAAGTTGCAATGGCTAAAGCTCACCTTATGGAGTCCATCTTTGCCACTGGTGCAAAGGTTTCATTGTAGTCAATACCATGTACTTGTGAGTATCCCTTTGCCACCAATATTGCCTTATATTTAAAAGGTGAACCATCAGCAGAAAAATTAGTCTTGAAAACCCACTTACATTGAACTAGCCTCCTCCTTGGGGGAAGATCAACTAGTTCCCAAGTGTTGTTCTTCTGGAGCGAGCTGAATTCTTCTTTCATGGATGTTTTCCATATTGGATCATGTGTTGCATATTCATATGTATGTGGGTATAATTCAAACATTAGATAACACTTCTCTGCAAACACAGGGTCTTTCATACACATGGCACTCTCAAACTAAGATCTAGTCCTCCTAGGGTCACTAGGATTTCCATCTACTTCCCAAGCTGCATGAATGGTCTTTTCTACCCATTTTGGTCTTGTATGACTATCAGGATCTGAAATTAAATCATCATTATCAGACATATCAGAATCAGCAAACTCATTTGTCTCTCCACTTACATTCAATGGATCTAGTGGTGAAGAAGACTTTCTAAATTCAACTGCTACTAAAGGATCTTCTTGGAACTGAACACTTCCTTCAATGAAGGATTTGTTAGTGCTCAAGTTGGTTATCTTGTACCATTTTGAATCTTCAGAATACCCAACAAATAGGCACTCTTGACTTTGGAGTTGCAAAGCCTTTCTGTTTTTAGTTGGAATTCTAGCCCAAGCCTTTGAGCCAAAAATCCTGAAATGGGTCACATCTAGCTTGTGCCCACTCCAAGCTTCGAAATGAGTCATACCATCAAGTTGTTTATGAGGCACCCTATTCTAGATGTGGGATGCACAGTTTATAGCCTTGGCCCAAAAATTCGGTGGCAAATTCTTAGCCTCCATCATGTTGGTTGCCATCTCCTTCAGTGATCTGTTCTTTCTCTCAGCAACACCATTTTGTTGTGGTGTGTAAGGGATTGAATGCTGCATCTAAATACCTGAATATTTACAATATTGAATGAAATCATACTTGACATACTCACCACCATTGTTATATCTGAGGATCTTGAGTCTCCTCCCAGACTGGTTTTCAACCAAGGCCTTAAAGACTTTGAAGAGGTCAAAAACTTCATACTTATTCTTTAGGAAGTAAACCCGGCAATACCTGGAAACGTCATCTATGAAGGTCAGTGCATATTTGGCTTGACTCATGGAAACATGAGGAAATGGACCAGCAACATCACTGTGGATCAACTCAAGAGGTGCAGAGGTTCTCTCATGACTAGCTCTCTCAAATTTGTGCTCTGGGTGTTTTCCTAGAATACAACCTTGACATACTCCCTTGGAAAACTTAATCTTTGGTAACCCTATGACCATATTTTTTTCACTTAGATCAGAAAGATACTTATAGTTAAGATGGCCAAATATTTCATGCCAAATCTTGCTTGCCTCATTAGAATGAATCAGAAGAGTAGAGGGGTTTGAGTAGGGTAGAAAATGGGAAAACATGTATACCTTCGAAGTGTGATCAACAACACCTTTTGCTATGAATTTACCATTCGAAATATCTGTGATTTCAACATTATAAAGGGAGAATATGACCTTATTTGGAGACCTAGTGTGATGCATCTAATACACTGACAAGAGATTAGAGGGAAGACCTGGAACATACAACACATTATTGAACTTACCATGGTCAAGATCAATCCTTCCTTTCCCCAAATTGTCAGTGAGAGAGTCATCTCCCAAAACTATTGGTGGACCTTTTGACATGTCAAGAGAGGATAATTCCTCCTTTGTTGAAACCATATGTCTATAAGCTCCAGAGTTTATGATGAAGCTAGGTGAGCTTGATGTGCCAGCAACCAAAGCATGTACTCTCTCTCTGTCCTACGAATTTAATCCTCCTTCCCTCTTCTTTGAGCAATCAAGAAGGGAGATTTTATTATTCTCCAGGAGTTGCGTCAAAATGTCAATTTTCTTTTTCATACAAGAGCTCTCAAGATGATAGCCCTTACTGCAGTATGCGCACTTGCTCATTTCTCCTTTGTTATTCTTCTTTTGAAAGTTCTTCTTGGAGCCTTGGGGCTCCTCTTGAGACTTGCTCTTGTCTCTCTTTTGCTCAGGTGGATTCTTAGCTTTCTTCTTGCCTTTTGAATTCACCCTTGAATCTCCAGCAACCAAATCTTGGTCTTTGGAAGGTTTGATGGTGCCCATCATCACCAGTTTATCTTATTCCTATGTGAGGGATTCCGTGAACTTTGCAAGCTTAGGCATATTCCAAGCTCAAGCTGTCAACTTGGTGGAATGGAAGGTCAAAACAAACACTAAATAGTTAGGGCCAAGCTTTTAGAGTATGGCCAAAACTAGTTTCTCTTTCTTCTTTTCAATTCCACACTGTTTTAGCTGCAAAACAAGGGCTTTAAACTTGGAAAAGTAGAGTTGCAAGGATTTGAAGCTGCTAGGACTCAAGGAGATCAATTAATTCTCAATTTGATGTCCTCTCATCTCATATGTCTTACCAAAAACCTCTACAAGATTCTCCCACACTTCATTAGGTGATTTTAATCCATCAAGATGGAAGAGGAGGTCTCTTGAAATGCTAAGACACAAAAGACCATAGGCCTCATCCCTCCTGTTGTGCCATTTTATTTTCTCTGTAGCTGCATTGGGCTCTGCCTCAGTTTCCATAGTCACCCTATAGAGAACTTTCTCTCTCAACAATATCTCCATCTCATCTTTCCATTCAAAGAAATTAAATGGATTCATGATGATCTTCTGAGATTGGTTTGTAGCTCAGAAACTGTTCCCTTCAGTCAGCAAAATGTGCTCCCAGTCAAGATGTTGAACCTGCAATAGCAATATGGAAGGAGAGAAATTGATATACAAAGGCTCTGATACCATGTGGAAATTGAATCCAAGTGATAGAACAATTACACTCACAAAATTGCTAATCAAACATGCAAAATTACCATCAAAGGAGACTGAAATTGGAGCATAACACTAATCTATATTGAATAAGTGTAAAATAGCCAACATTGTGAAGTCATAGGCTGCTGCAATATATAATTACATGAGATATTTTAATGCATAAGGATGCCATTCAAAATATCCAAAAAGTAGGCTTACTAAATCTAGTCTAATCCCCCATAGGTGCATAAAGCAGTTTCCAAATCCACTTAGAAGCTCACGAATTAGAAAATTCAAGTAGGAAAGATAATAAGGGATGGAAATACAACTCATACATTCTTTTATTAAGAGAAAAGGATGGAGGATGATGTGGGCCAAAAACAAGTCAACTACACCTAGTCTTGCTTTCCCTTTTGCCTTAATTTTCAATAAAACAGGCAGCTTTGTAGAAAAAGCAGATATGCACTTTGGAAGATCTGGAATAAAGTAGACATGCTAAATATGGTTTCCAGGAGGTCTCCCAAGCACTCCATGACTCATTTTTAGCAAGTGTTGACTTCTATTACATGTAGAAGGCAACTAGCGTAGAGTGGAATATAGGAGACTAGGTAAATAAGACAAAAAGATTTAATTAATTTATAAGGTAGGTAACTATGGGTTGATTATTCTAACAATATCTACTTTTTGAAACACACAATTGTAGTACATGAGTGCCACTACTCAAATTGCAGCTAAGGTTTGAAGCAAAGTTTTGGAAGGAAAGAAGGCTATTTAAAATCCATGTTTGAAATTGATTGAGGACAATAAATATTGGGTGGGGAGGACTGTCATGTCCCCAATTAAATAATTTCAAATAAATAGTTAAGTTTTCCTATCAAATTCCTAAGGGTTATGTGGAAATATCAAACTATGGATAGTTAACCCCAAGGCCTATAGTTTCATGTGTAAATTCGAACTCATATTTATGGAAGGTGGAAAATGGGTTAATAAATGATGGAATAAATATTAAATGCTCCAAAATGAAGTGGAAATGGTTCATAGTGGTCCATGGGGGCACATAAGTGGATGTGTGGGGTCCACATGAGGGAATATTCCTCATTTACACATGGCATCATCCTCAAATTCGAATTTGGAGGAAGGAGTTACTTCCAAGGTGGTGGATGAAGAGTCATAGGATAAATTTAGGAAAATACAAGATTATATGATAGCTATGATAGTCATTATGACAGTTATGACAACTCTATGACACCTTATGGCACTTATGACATATTCTCGTACAACTATTGCATATTCTATGACATCTATGACATGTAAGAGATAAAAATAGACCCAAGAGGGTGCATGAGGTGTGTGGGGGGACCAAGGAAGCTTCATTAAAAGTTTCAATTCGAATTTCATGAAGGAAGAGAGAAAATTCAACACAAGTGTCACTTGGTATAATGTAATGACCTAGATTAACACTCATTCAAATTAATGAACTAATGGGAAGATACTTTGAGTTTATTGGAGAAAAATGAGGCCAAGGAGGTTATTAAAATAGGATGAAGTTGAAATGGATCATTTTTTTTTATCATTTTTTAATTTTCCTTTGGCATTTTGGAGAGCTCTTACTTGTCCATTGCACGGTGGGTGTTTACTCTCCTTGCTTGAACCAATTTCGAGGGAGTTGGATTCCTTTCCAAGTTGGTTGATGGAGAGGCCATGCATACCTATAAATGGATATTATTTATGGTGTTTATTTTCATTTTAAATTTCCTACAACTGTAGTTATCATCTATCTCCCTCTTCTCTCATTCCTTATTCTCCATTCCCTCACACTCTCATGTTGATGGCACGCTTGTTGGAGTGGTGCTTGATATTTGCTGAGTTTATTTGATGAAAAATATTGGTTATATGATGTATGTATCTGTAATTTAATTTACATATTCTTTGTATATTTAAATCCAATAAACTCGTGTGTGAAAAGCTTGCATTCACATGCCATTGAATCAGTAGTTTTCATGAATTTGGATTCAATCCTGAAGGAGTTTTATATCAGATTTGTATGAGGGTTATTCTCTGAGTTTGATGATGTTGGGGAAGCCATATATGATGTATTATTATATACTTTAATTTCCATATGATATTTATCTCTAAATACAAGAAATTCATGTGTGAAAAGCTTATATTTGCATGCCATTAAATCACTAGTTTTCACGACTTTGGCTTCAATCTTGAAGTATTTTTATATTAGATTTGTGTGAGGGGTTTTATCTGAGTTTTATGTTGTTGGGAAATCCATTTATATTTTTTATATGACCACTATATGTCATTTTACTCTCTGAACAATCTATTCAACTTTTCATGTGTCAAATTTGAGCTAGTAATGCAATTTCCCCTTGAGAAATTTCCATGAAAGTTACCATACAAATGTTGCACATAATAATCAATTTGTAGAGATTAATAACCATGATTAATTATATCCATTGATGTATCATATTCATCCCCGTGTTTTTTTTTTGAAATTTTGGAGGTTCTTACTTGAGTTGAAGAGCAAAATTGGCCTCCACCCCTAGGGCGATTTGACCTCAATTTACTAGGAAATTTGCACTTTTTCTCCTTAGTCAAAAACCAAGTTGCAGAAGATTAAATTAAGATACAAAGTGTTCATAGGTAATATTGGGATTTTATAATACTCATCATACCCTTTAATTTCAAGTTCGAGACCATTTGGAGTAAGTTGGAACCCCCTACAGTCTTGACCAGTAAAGCTCAAAACTTGCCCAAATTTCACTTTTCTCCAAAATTCCATGTAGGGACATGACATTTGTTGAATGTCTAGTGGATATGTTGGGAATTTTATTTAATATATTCAATATCTAGTTTTCTATTCAATAAACCAAATATTTCTATTATTTTCTAGAATGATATAAACTCTATTATATTCTATAGCATACATGATTTTGAAAAATGTATGCTATATCCAATATTTTGAAAAATGTTGCTATATATTTATCCATTTTTTTCTAACTAAAAGGTACATGCGGATGGAAATATAGATGAATCCAGAAAATGATTTTGACTTTGTAATTGTAACTAGTGAAGAACATTCTACCCTTGGCATAGTTAGGCGTAAATCAAATGCTACATTTGCATGAATTTTTCAATAAATACTTCTTGATTATATCATTGGATATCCTTTTGAGTTTACCAACAATCAAGGATATACTACAAATGTAACACAAGAGAAAATATGGAAAGCTACAAAAACACCTATAAGCATCAGAGGAAACTAGACACATTGGATACTGAAGCATTGCAATCAAATGTAATGGAAATAAATCCAAATGTTGAAAGCATCGAAGAGAGCATGGAGGAACCTATGCATAAATAAACAAGAGTTGAACTTGAGTTTGATCGATAGAACAAAAAATAGGTGTTGATTCTACTATATTGGCATTTTGGGAACAAAAAGTGAATAGTTTAATGGAAGAGTTTGTTGAGGAGAAGCTTGATATTAAAGTATATTCAGAAAAGGGAACACTAAAATAAATATCTGTTGTGAAAGTTTCAATATTGATTATCGAACAGGGGAAATGTATTTGGCAGCATGAACACTTCACAACTTCAGAAATAATCACATGAAAACATTGGTGCATCAACGAAACATCGGGGTATAATACATAAGAAATACAAGTGAATACATTCTGAAGTTACAATTACATCAACACTCCCTCTTAACTAGGAAGGTATTCTCTTGGCACAATTTTATCAGCACAAGTCTTCTTCTCTGTATCATCTAAATCATCATCGAGTCCTTGTCATCTTCAAGTCATCTTCATCTTCAAGTCATATTCATCTCCAAGTCATCTTCATCTTCAAGTCATCTTCATCTGGATCTGGATCATCACTCGATATGGATCATCATCACAGGAACACCATCATTGGATCTGGATCATCATCACGGGTGCTATCTCACGATTCTTCTCATCATAGGAAGTTCTACAGATCCAACCCTTTTTCATGCTGGTTGTAGGCCTAGCCTCCATGTAGGTTTTTTTACAGCACTTATATTTGACCCTAAGTCAGAATGACCCACCCAGCACTTATATCTAATCATGTAGGAACCAATCCTATAATAATATCAGAAAGGTACGCCCAACACTCACATCTGACCATGTGGCAACACATCCCACAACCCTGTTAGAAAGGCCCAGCACTCACATCTAACAACCAATGTCAGAAAGGCTCAGCACTTACATTCGACCATGTGAGGAACCAATCATCCATACTGAAGGGCTCTGTACTTACATCTGACAACTAATGTCAGAAAGGATTAGCACTCATATCTGACAACCAATGTCAGAAAGGCTTAGCATCTATATTCGATCATGCGAGGAACCAATCCTCCATGTCGAAAGGGCTCTACACTTACATCTAACAACCAATGTCAGAAAGGCTTTGCACTCACATATGATCATGTAAGAACCAATCCTACAATCACATCAGAATGGCCCTTAGTCCCAGACTGAGATTTCCTGGTAATTGACCAAGTGCCTCCATTCCAAGAATGGCATTCAATGCTTATATCTGAACATGTAGGAACCAATCCTATAGTCACATCATAATGGATCAGCACTCACATCTAACATGGAAGGAACCAATCCTCTCACCATGACAGAATGGCTCAGCCCTTACATCTGACCATGGAAGGAACCAATCCTCTCACCATGTCAGAATGGCTCACGGACTCATCACTTCCCTTTGGAGGGAACCTCGATCTAGAGGACACCAAGCTTCTCCCTAAAGTAGTTAAAACTTCACTCTAGCCAATGGATTTTTCAACACATTAGCTATCTGTTCATCCGTCACAACATGCTGGAGCTTCACTATCCCCCTCTGCACCATATCCCTGATATAGTGATACTTGATCTCGATATGCTTCGACTTGTCATGGAACATCAGGTTCTCTGACAACTTCACACAACTTTGTTTTTCACAATGTATACAAGTAGCATCCAACTATAGATCAAATAAATTAGATAGTATCTTCCTCATGTTAGGATATTTAGACACTTAGGAGTTAGTTAAGATCAACTTGTGTAATATATCCGTTAGGTAAAAGTGTGTTTCTTTAGTATGCATTGGTATGCATTTGTAAATATTCTAATCCGATGGTCACAATATGTTCTAGACATAGCTTATCTTAGATCATACCTACCATTGATCCATGGCTTAACACCCGATTGGTCTATGATCTCTATTTAAAGAGCATAGAGGGTCCTTGGCTAGTTGATCGATTATGAGAAGCTCATGTAAATTTCTTTCTTGTGCATAATAAATTGCTCCAAGTAGCTATTTGGCTGGGGCCATGGACTGTTTCCCTCTCGAGGGTTTTAACCACATGACAAACATTGGTGTATTGATCTGTGATCTGTTTGTGTGAAGTGGTTGTTCTTGGTGTTCAGTCCTTTGGGAGTACCCTATGTACCCTAACAACTCAGCCATACTGCCTCACAACTAGCTAAACAAGATGCGACATACTCTGCTTCAATTGTACTCAGTGTCACACAGGATTGCTTCTTGCTAAACCAGGAGATCACACCTGATCCCATACTGAAGCAGCACCCTAAAGTGCTCTTCCTATCGATGGCACTACCTGCCCAATATGAATCAACATAACCCTCCAGGTTATTCTTTTGATTCGCCTCATACTTGAGCCCATAATCAATTTTACCCCTCAAGTACCTCAGAATATGCTTTGCAACAATCAAGTGAACATGTCTCAGATCTATCAAGAACTGGCTCAAGGTGTTCACAACAAATCAAATATCTGGTCTCATGTTCGTCAGGTACATTAAGGACTCGATCATTTGATGATACATCGTACCATTAACCACTTCTGATGAAGCATCACTCAATAGCTTCAGGTTCGATGCCATAGGTGTGGTCATGGCCTTGCAGTCCTATTGGAAGCCAACAACAACCCCTTCATTTTTCATTAAGATGAAGGGCGATCAGCTCTCTTTTATGATTTTATTTTAAAAGATTATAAAAGAGTACCTTCAGAATCTTCGATTCTGAAGGTTATCTCAATTGTAGAAGAGTCAAATGGAAACATTTTCATAGTTGTGATAATTAGCAACTGTCAGTTTCATAGATTTTTATATAATCAATTCTATCATTAATTAATCTATCTGATTATATATGATTTAAGAAATTCAAAGAGATAATATGCTAATTGGGTTTCAACGAAAACACATTTTGAATTTGTTTGAAGCTGGTTATTGATAAGATATTATAAAGTTCCGAAAGTCCTAGAACTTGAGGTGAATTATTAAATTAAAATTTTTATTAAAACCTAAAGAGTTCACATTCTATAGGTAACTTAATATCATATCATTATTTTGTAAAAATTGTGTATATATAGCTAGTGAAAAAGCAAATAAATAAATATCATTTTGAAATCTTTATATGCCATAGTTTGATGGCTTTGCATCTTATCAAATTCGATTGGGGATATTAATGGATGAGGTTTTGTAAAGTCTTAAGATTATATTTCAAAATGAAACTCTATGTATATACATGGCCTAAATGATTATTCAGATTATTAGTTAGTTGTATTGCAAAACATTAGGGTTTATGATTTTGATACTATATCGCCATGTTAATAAACCCGACCACCTTTCACGTATAATCCGGAGGAGACCATCAATTGACAGTGTTTACGAGGATACATGACTCATATGTCAAATAAATAACACCTATTACGTGGATCGATGCGTTGGAATGAAGATTTGGCTAACACCTTGCGATTAACTGACAGCTGTGAATATATTAATGAATCGTATCAGCAGGATTTAATGTTGATATCCATTTCATTTTGTAACGTTGTACGAGCTCATCATGCACACTGTGTGTAATCAATGTCTTGATTTACGATTCATGAATTGGATAATCCCTGATATGTAGAATTGGTTAAGTTTTACTATTAGTCATGGCTAGTCATGCATTTATCATAACGGAACATTGGCTGTAGCATTCATCATCTCTAAGTCCGGTTAAAATGGTCAAATTTAGAACCCTCATCACTATCAGATATGAAGCATGTTAAGATTTAATATTTCGCATCATGTCATTCACCTGGATACCTATCCCCTCCCTCTTCACTACTCGATTCATTCCATTTCATAATCAGGATAGTGGTGAGGAGTCCATGGCTCCGCTGATTCGTTTTGAAATCTCAGGGTCAGAGCTTATTGAAGCTGATGAGAAGATTTCCCTACTATTTGAGAAAAATGGATGGGGGCATTTCTTCAGGAGCTTCAATGGCCATAACGCGGAGGTGACCAAACTGTTTGCTTTGAGTTTGAAAGAAAATGTAGCATAGATTGGGGGTTTCAAATTCATCGTTGACGAAGACAAAATTGTAGAGGCCATGAGGCTCCCACAGATTGGGGAGAGTTGGTTTAAAGGTGGTAAAGTAAACAAGAAGAAGTGTCAGTCCTTCTCGATGCCTTTGCCGGATAATGCAAAAATAAAAATTGGGTTTTCAGTCAGGTTCCTGAAGCCAGAATGGCGAGCCTTCTACGAGATCTTGGTCATGTATGTATCGTGCGATGGACAATTTTCCCACCTTCATTATTATCACCTAAGATTACTATTAGCATTAAAAGGATGTAAACTTAATCTGTCATTTTACCTGTGGCAAAGCCTGAAAAAAATGCCGCATTCGGTTCAAAGTTTCGATAATCCTGATAGAATTCTATTTCATCATGGTTTAGTCAAAATCATAATACATCATCAACTATCTCTGAATGGTAAATCATGGGATGAATTTTTAATTGAATGTCAATTGGGGCCGACTCAATATTGGCCAAACCCTTCCCCAAGGACCCGTAGGAAATGAAAGGCTACCGTAAAACCCAAGGTTAGTAATGTTCATGAGGCTGAATCAAAGGATAAAGGGTTTAAAGAAGTTAATCCACCTATAAATATTGATATCAGTAATGATGAGGTCGAGAACGTAGTTCCCTATGACTCTGAAGCAACCTTGAATCAATCCCCATCTGATAAATGCTGTAATACTCCTACAAAAACAGAGAACAGGTTAACCAAAAACGAAGATGTTAACATTGTTGATCATAAAAATATTTCTGAGCTAAATAATCCTCATAAACAGGGCAATGATTCTGTGCATAAGCTAGAACAACTAGCACAGGTATGTTGTGACAGAAGAGGTTTTGAATTAAAAAATCTTGTGTTTTCGAAGAGAGTTACTAGAAGCATGAATAATGCACCTACAGTTTCTGTTCCTATGACTACTCAACAGGTTACTTAGCCTTTGATTATCCAGCTTGAGGATGACATTCCATTGTCAGTTCGCGAAACTACTTGTATGGATGATCCTACTGTTATAAGGAGTAATAGTGCAAAATTGACCGAAAACATTATAGAGTTGGGCAGGACAGAATTTGCTCCATCATGTATGGACGCCTATGATTCAGGCCCTGAGCCATCTTTGGGGAGCCTTCCATCACCTGTTCAAGACGTAGAAAAACCTGATTCTTCTCAGGCAGTGGATTCGTGCCATGACAGAGATGAGGAAACTCTCCAACGGGTTTTGGGCAAGGTATACGAGACTAAAATTATAGAACTGAAAACTGAACTTAAACAATGTCAAGCTAATGCAGCTTTGATGGAGGTGGAAAACAAGACATTCAAGGAAGAATTGTTAAACTGGATTAACAGGTGGAAAGAAGTAAACATAAAAAAGAACCAATACAAAAGGGCCAAGAAATAAATGATAGGTACCAATCAACATCTGCTTGAACAAATAGAAAAACAAAAGTTAGTGATCCTCGGGCTTAAAGCCAAGCTAGCCGAAGCCAAAAGAGTGGTTGATTTGCAAAATAGAGCTTGATGATTACTTCCATTTTCAGTTACATGATTTGTCTCTCTGTCAACAGGTAATAAAATGTTTTTTTGTGCATGCCTGTAAAATCGCAGATTGTACAGGCACACATTTAAATTATGGTTTCTTTTGTTATTTCTGTTATTATTGGTTTTTAAGATGCGTTTTGTTTGTTTTAAACAGGTGAGCATGTCATCGCTATCCTCTATAGTTTCAGTACGTTTCTAATATTCTGGGTTTCAGTTAGAAGACGTGGATGTGTATTGAAGACTGGAGTTTCGAAGCAGCCACAAATTTGCCAGTTCCTTTAAACCAACAACTGTTTCAGGCTAGATGTTTTTGTCGTTATATTCTGGTGACAAGTGTCTGATAAAAGAGATTCGATACTCTTTGATAGTGATAGAGCTCCTATAATCCTGCATATAGCATTTATAGAAAAACTGAATTAAAAGACTGGTAGTATTATATAAGTTAGATATTTAATGAGATGGAGGATGGAGTGACTGAAGCAAAAATACTTGAAATACTATTTTGATACTAGTGTTGTTCCTGCTGAAGTTTTATCTTTGGGAATGGGATGTGACTGGAAATATCCAAGTTGATATCGTGTTGGTATTATTTTGGATACTCTTTATATTTCAGTATATGATCTTCTATCTTTAACATTAATACAATTTACTTTGTTATGCCTGTGTTTATTAATCAGTATTTCACTTTGTCAAAACAATATTGTATTTGAATTAGTATATTATTGTAACTGAATTTTTCAGTGTGTCTACTTTTCGGTGCTACTACTGAAAATTCAAGATATGATGATATATATATGTTTATGTCTGTTTGATTTCATTTGTGTTGTTGCAATGATTTCATACTGAACTTTATTTCTTATTCAAATATCTAATGTTGGTTATTGATTATTAATTGATTAGACATTTCAGAAAATTTGAAGTAATTATTTATTTCAGTTTCTTTGTCAAGTTATTTTATAACAGAATGATTTAGTGTAGATGATCTAAGTATTTTTATTTAGATCTTACTCCTTATCTTTGTGTTTATCATATTATTAATTGATAATTAATATAATATTCAAAACTGCTCTCAGCTAAGATAGGAGAGTTTAGATAGTTCAGTTATTATTATTCTAGTATAGTTGTATTTAACAGTTGTTAAATAAAATTTGTGTAATTTTTAGAATAATTTTATTTGTCTTTATATTTAGAAAAACTCTTCAAAAATCAAAGAATTTCCTTAAGAAAGCAATTGTAGGATAACTTAGGTAGTTGAAAATAATTTTAGGGTTTATTTAGATAGAGATAACATTAGGATAGATTTTTGCTGAATTTTGGTTTCTCCTTAAGTGGAAAATTCAGTTGGTAGCAGGACCATAACCTGCGAGATTTAGCTAGTCCAAACACATCGGACGCTGCTTTAAGCTGATTGTGTGGGCTAAATCTCCTTGTTGGCCTAGGTCAGAAAATCAAGCCAACAAATGGCGCTAGAAGGAGGGCCTGTTAATGATTAATGGTAGGGAACACTAATGATAAATTTTCAACTAGCCAACATCCTCCAGAAACCAGTAGATCACCGTTTATAGAAAATGTTAGGAGTATCCTTGAACGTGATCATATCACATTTCCACTTACTCCTGAACAAAGTACTCAAACTTTGGAAGAATCACGACATATTCTTACCAAATCTTATGCCAATCAACTTGGTGTATCTCCGATAGATTATGGTTTACCTAGACAACAACGACATCATCCGCAATTGAACATAATTACTCAAGGCTTGCAATAAGTTGATAGCACTCCACGTTATCCAACTATAAGTCATCAGAGACAAACTACTCAAACAAACACTGCTAGAAGACTAACTGCAGAAAGCAGTTTTGATTAGCCACCTTCTCCTCCTGAATCACCACTTGATAGTCCAAGAACATCCAATTCAGGAAGTTCCTCTAGTTCTGAAAGAAGTATAATGGCAGGGAACATACCTGTAGGGGGAGGAGGAAATACTCCACCTAATCCACAACTCCCTTGGTTGAGAACAGCTACTGTAGTTGTCCCCGATGTACAACATCCTTTGCCTAAACATTCAGATAAAATTCTCCCTAATTTTAACCTAGATGACAAAGAACCTACAGAGGTACATGTTGAAAAATTCATGTTAGCTGTTCAAACCTTGAACGTTCAGCATGAAGATGTAGTTTGTTGATTGTTTCCTCTAAATTTCGAAGGAAGAGCTTCGACTTGGTACTTTTTGTTAGTGCAGGCATCAATCACAAATTGGGGTGAATTTAATAAAGCCTTTTTAGATAAATTTGGGGAAGATAAAACACCTGCTCTTTTAGCCTTAGAGTTATCTAGGATTAAGATGGATCCTAAAGAAAGAATCAAATATTTCAATCAAAGGTTTCTGACATTAAAAAACAAAATTCCAATTGCTTCTCAACCACCTGAGGATATAATTATTGAAAATTATACTTCAGCCTTACCAAAATACTCCGGGATGTTCGTAAAGAGAGCTAGAAAAACACGTTAGTAGAAACTTTTGAAGAAGCCATTAAAGTCGAGAAGGATTCTATGTCCTATGAACCAGATAGAAGTGGGAAATATGATACTTTTCCTCGTAGGAATATTGAAAAACTTAATTCAGAAAAAGATAAAGCATTTGATGTAGAACAGCTGCAAAATGCTATTTGGACATTAACTAATGAAGTTGTAGGATTGAAGAAAACCAATTCTGAAGCTTCCTCTTCTAGAGGATATTTCAGAAATCAGTTCAGACAAAATCCGAATACAACTAATAAAACAAATACACCACCTAACATAGCAACAAATGAAGAAATTTTTAATACAATTCGAGCTGTTTTACCTTTATCTAAGATTCCTTCTAATCAAGAAATAACAGAAAACGAAGAAGAAGAGGAATCATAAAATGAGGAAGAATCAGAGGAACCTCAACAAGTTAACGGTCATTTCTGGGATAGTATTGTAAAAGAATATGAGAGTAAAATTCCACCTACAGGAAAACATGCCTATAATACTCGTAGTAGAGCATTCACAAATACTCCTCGAGCCTCATCAAGTTCTACCCATAATAATGACAACAATAATGCACAGCCTAATAAACAAACTCAATCTGGCAAACAGGCTCAATCAACCAAAGTTACCCAACCTATTCAAAGTGATCCAAAATTAGATTTACAATATGATATAATTGAAGATTTAAAGAAGACACGTGCAAACATCAGTATGTACGACCTTCTTCAAATCTACCCAATGCCTAATATTCATGTTATGAATCCTTCCATGAGTTCAATTATTCCTAATGCAAAACAAAATGTTGCTGCAAACAGTTCCAATAATGATTCAACAGCAACTGAAAAAGGAAAAGCAATGGCTGACAAAGCCTCGCTTATAGGTAAGAATTCTAAATCAACCACACCTCCATTCTTACTTACCTTGGAGATTTTCAATAGGAATGTTCATAATTGCATGGTAGATTCCGGAGCATCCTCCAATGTCATGCCTTTATCAGTATGCAAAAAGTTGAATGGGAAATATGTTCCATCGAATTCTCAAATAACTCAATTGGACAGGACAAATGTGAAGGTTGTAGGGGAAATGAAAGATGTCTTAGTCAGGATTGCTTGTAACCCTTCGGTTTATCAAATTATAGATATTGTTGTTGCAGATATTCCAGATGCATATGGGCTGTTTTTAAGTAGGGATTGGTCTCATCAATTGAATGGATTCTTTGCCACGGACTGGTCAACATTATGGTTACCTAAGAATGGGAAGTCAAATCAGATAAAGATAAATAGAGAAAGATATATGAAACATACTGTCACAGAACTACATGATCCTAGCGAACCTGTTTTATTTTTAGACTGCATTATGGGGAATTACATGTATGAATTGGGGTTTGGTAATTTTAAAGCTGAAAATTATGCCTTTTCTAAAAATAAACAACAATCTGAAATTAGAAATGTGACATCTATTTCTCCTAACTCTTCATTCATGGAAACCATTAATGATGTAGATAATCTGAATGTTGTAAATATTATAGAAAGTAAAGCAGTTGTAAATAGTCCTACTTGGACTCTATATTTTGACGGTGCGAAATCCAAAGAAGGAGCCGGAGTTGGTTGCTTGTTGGTAGACCCTCAGGGAAATAAAACATGTATAGCTTGTAGGATAGAATTTAATTGTATAAAAAATACTGTGGAATATGAAGCTTTAATACAGGGTGTGAAAAAAGCGATTGATTTGAATATCAAAGAGTTAATTGCATATGGTGATTCCGAAATCATCGTCAGACAGGTTCGTAACTCCATTCATTGCCTATCTGAACATTTATAGAGTTATCAACAAGAGGTATGGAACCTTATTTTGCATTTTGATGCATTTAACATAATTTATGTTCCTAGAATTCAAAATCAAGAAGCAGATCTGTTGGTAAATGTAGCATCAAAGTTAATTCCATTAGAAAATCTTACACCAGATTTCTTTTCAGTTGAATTGATTTTTAGGCCTTCCATATCTGATAATATTTTTAATTGGCATGTATTTGAAAATGATGTGCAGGTGCTGAATTTTCTGATGAACGAGGATACCTTTAAAGATTCATCCATAGATGAGGTCACTCATGGTGAAAATCTGAAATATTTTTCGATAATAAATTTTTTTTGTTCAGTTGAAAAAACTTTTGAAAAGGTAAAACTAGTCCCTAATTCAGTACTAAGATTAGAAAAGTTATTTGATCTACAGGATAAATTTAGATCTGTCCCTAATTGTAAAACTAATAGCTCTCAAATGAGGTATGAAACCATAAATCTGGGGGTAGAACTAAATCCTCGAACTATAAATCTAGGAGTAGATTGCAACCCCGCAGAAAAAACAACATTTTTAAAATTATTTAAGGAATTTAAGGATGACTTTTCTTGGACGTATGATGACCTGAAAACATTCAACACACAATTCATGCAACACATAATTCCAATTAAACAAGATTCGAAACCTTTTCAACAAAATCTAAGGAAATATCACCCGTCACTAGAACCGACAATTAAGAAGGAGCTAAATAAATTGTTAGCTGCCAAGATAATTTTTCCCATCAGACATACACAGTGGGTAGCCAACCTAGTTCCAGTCCGAAAGAAAAATGGAGATATTAGGTTATGTGTAGATTTTAGAAATCTGAATAAGTCTTCTGAAAAGGATAATTACCCAGTTTCTCCCATGGAACAAATTCTTCAAAAGGTATCTGGAGCTGAGATACTGTCACTCCTTGATGGTTTCTCAGGATACAATCAAATACTAGTATCTCCAGATGATCAATTGAAAACATCCTTTAGAATTCCATGGGGAACATATGCTTACCGCAAGATGCCCTTTGGGTTAATCAATGCTAGAGCAACCTTTCAAAGAGCAATGGATATTGCTTTTAGAGGCTTAATTAATCATTCGGTTCTTGACTATTTGGATGATGTTACTATATATTCTAAACATCGATCTGATCATCTTAATCATCTTAGAAAGGTATTTGAACGATGTAGAAAATTTGGAATATTATTAAATCCTAAAAAAACAATATTTGCTATTTCAGAAGGTATTTTACTAGGTTGCGTGGTTTCAAAACATGGAATAATGATTGATCCGGAAAGAACCCAAGCCATTTCAAAAATAACTTATCCTTCTAGCAAGAAAACAATGCAATCATTTCTTGGAAAAATAAATTTTGTTAGGAGATTCATTCCTAGTTTCTCTGAAATCATTCGTCCTTTGCAAAAAATGATTAAGAAAGACGCTATTTTTAATTGGGGACAAACTGAAAAAGAATCATTTCAGAAAATTTTAGAAGCCATTTCAGAAGCTCCTAGCCTTCTAAGTCCATATTTTAGCAAAGATTTCATATTGTATACGTTTGCTTCCGATATTTCATATGCAACATTCTTAACCCAATTAAATCAGCAAAATAACAAAGTACCAATCTCCTTTATGAGTTCAAATTTCAAAGGTGCTAAAACTTAATTATCATGAAGTTGATAAACAAGCTTTTGTTGTGTTTAAAGCTGTTAAACATTTTCTTCCATACTTATTAAAATCTAAAACAAAAATAATAGTCCCTTATTCCTCAGTCAGAAACTTGTTAGTGCAAAAGGATTTAGGTGAGAAAAGAGCACCTTGGATGACAACCCTTCAAGAGTATGACTTAGAAATCAAACCCTCAATGATAGTCAAAGTTTAAGGACTATGTAAATTAGCTGCGGAAGCTGCTCATCTACCTAATGATAAAGCTAAAACTGTCATTGATGAAGTTTTACTTACCAGAGAAATTTATTTTTATCCTCCACCACAAGATTCTTGGTATACAGACATAAGAATACTTTTGGAAACAGGAACTGCTCCCGATTACCTAGAACCAAAAAAGAAAAGAGCACTTAGATTGAAATCTGCTCCTTATTTATTAATTGATAATGTCCTCTTTCGGAGAAATTAATATGGAGTATTGCTTTGATGTCTAGACAAAGATGAAACGGAAGTAATTCTGAAGGAGTTACATTCTGGACCAGCAGGAGGTCATTTTGGTGGAGAAACTACTGCGCATAAAATTCTTAGGGCTGGCTATTATTGGCCTACCTTGTTTCGAGATTCCTATGTTTTTGTTAGAAAATGTCCAGAATGTCAACTTGCTGCAGGAAGGGTTAAGAAACTTGCTTTTCCTTTACAACCTGTTTCAGTTGAAAGACCCTTTTAGCAATGGGGTATCGATATAGTAGGGCCAATAAATCCTCCCTCCTCTAAGCAACACAAATATATAATAACTGCAACTTATTATTTTACTCATTGGGCAAAAGCTGCACCATTAAGGGTTATAAATACCAATCAAGTTATATTATTTTTAAAATTATTTATCATAACAAGATTTGGTATTCCAGATTCCCTCATCTTTGATAATGCTTCATATTTTTCATCAATTGAGTTAACTCAATTTGCCTTAGAGAAGGGAATAAGAATCAGGTATTCAGCTAACTACCATCCGCATGGAAATGGTTTAGCTGAATCAACAAATAAAAATTTATTGAAAATTCTCAAAAGAACCATTTCAGTTCACCATCGAGATTGGCATACAGAATTGGTCAATGTCCTTTGGGCAGACAGAGTGACTCCTAAGGCTGCACTAGGTAACTCACCATTCTTCTTAGTGTATGGAACTTAAGCCATTTTACCACCAAATTTATTCTTACCTTCATTGCAATTAGCTCAATCTGTTCAAGATGAAGAGTGTCCAACAATGGAAAAGAGAATTAATAATTTGTTAAAGCTTGAAGAAGAAAGAGAAAAGTCAAAACAACACTTTTCAAAACATCAACAAATTGTGAAGTCTTGGTTTGACCAATCATTTCGTTCCAATCAAGAATTCAAGGTGGGAGACTTAGTTTTAAAATGGGATAAAGTTCATGAGGATAAAGGAGATCATACTAAGTTTCAGAAGCTTTGGCTAGGTCCCTTTGTTATTGCTGAGAAGATAGGTCCAAGTACCTTTCGATTACAAACACTTGAAGGTCAGTTCGAAACATTCCCAGTGAATGGACTGATCCTGAAAAAATATTTCTGTTAATATTTTTGGTCTTAAAATGTATATAATTTGTTCGCTATTTGTAAATAAATTTATATTTTTGTATATAAAATGAATTACAGTCCATAGAATTAAGAATGATGAGAAATTCATAAAACTTTTGTAACTTTCAAACATCATTCTGTTATTTCATCCAGTTTTAATTCTGTTAGTCAAATATTTTAGACTGTCAAATTTTTGTATATAATCAGTCAGTAATCTTTAGTTAGCAGCTGAAAAAATAAATGTAAATAAATAAATCTTCGAGTTAAAAAGTCAGTTTGCTCATGAGCCTGAAAAATTATGATACTAAACTGAAATCTTTTAAAAATTTGTTCAGGATGATCAAGGTTTCTTAAATCTATAAAAGACCTATCATTGTTTTATTTTTAAGTGTTACTCAGATTATTTCTCACCTTTTTATCTTTCATATAAAATGGGGATAGATTATTAATGTCTTTTTCGAAGCTTGTACTTTTGAAAAACGTTTACAGATCTCTACCATCAGTCTCCAAAAGTATTTACAATCTGAAAACTTTTTAGAATTTGTTCCAGTCAATAAAATGCTAAAATGAGAGATGGGAGGTCTTAGTAATAAGCCGGTCTGATCAGAATCATAAATATCACTAGTATGAAATTATTAGGAAACTAGTAATGGCTTTTGGTTTAACAAACCAAGAGATAAGGGGTCTTATCACAAGCCCGCTGATTCATTTTCTGGTGATATTAATGACTGACATTACCATTTGGTCACCATGCTGGGTAATGATCTCTTATTTTATAAAATTTAAAAGATGAAAGTGAACAAAGAAAATATAAATTTTGACTAAAGAATAGGAGGTCTCATCACGAGCCGGCCTAATCATGATCATCAGTGTTGTCTGGGATAACTTCATTTCTGATCACCAGGGTGATGGCTTTTGATTTTAAGTTAAAATACAAGAGGTCTCATCACGAGCTGGCTTGCTTATTCCAGAAAGTTCTCGTGAATGATGCTATCACATTGGGATACCATACCTAGATAGTAGTCTTCAATCAGAATTATTGTTTAAAAGAAAAGAAAAGAAAGAAAAAAGAAAATTATTATGTTTATGGAACAGATTCTGGAAAGTCTTCAGAAAAGTAGATTTCTATACTCTATGCTGATGGTCCAGGTTATTATTACTATGAAGTATTTTGTTTCGATTAGGATATTTTTAAGTTTATCCCTAACTAGATCTCTGTTTCAAAAGATGGAATATTTCTGATTTATACTTATGAATATGAATAAAAGAATGGTTTTTATTTAGATAAAGAATTGTTTATTGTTTTTAATAAATTTTAAGATTTTTTTTATATCATTTATAAGTTGTATGAGTGGAGATAACTGGTTCTCCCAGGTTGTCGCCATTTGTTGGCAGCTAGCAACAACCCCTTCATTTTTCATTAAGATGAAGGGAGATCAGCTCTCTTTTATGATTTTCTTTTAAAAGATTATAAAAGAGTGCCTTCGGAATCTTCGATTCTGAAGGTACTCTCAATTGTAGAAGAGTCAAATGACAACATTTCATAGTTGTGATAATTAGCAGCTGTCAGTTTCATAGATTTTTATATAATCAATTCTATCATTAATTAATCTATCTGATTATATATGATTTAAGAAATTCAAAGAAATAATATGCTAATTGGGGTTCAACGAAAACACATTTTGAATTTGTTTGAAGCTGGTTATTGATAAGATATTATAAAGTTCCGAAAGTCCTAGAACTTGAGGTGAATTATTAAATTAAAATTTTTATTAAAAACTAAAGAGTTCACATTCTATAGGTAACTTAATATCATATCATTATTTTGTAAAAATTGTGTATATATAGCTAGTGAAAAAGCAAATAAATAAATATCATTTTGAAATCTTTATATGCCATAGTTTGATGGCTTTGCATCTTATCAAATTCGATTGGGGATATTAATGGATGAGGTTTTGTAAAGCCTTAAGATTATATTTCAAAATGAAACTCTATGTATATACATGGCCTAAATGATTATTCGGATTATTAGTTAGTTGTATTGCAAAACATTAGGGTTTATGATTTTGATACTATATCGCCATGTTAATAAACGCGACCACCTTTCACGTATAATCCGGAGGAGACCATCAATTGACAGTGTTTATGAGGATACATGACCCATATGTCAAATAAATAACACCTGTTACGTGGATCACTGCGTTGGCATGAAGATTTGGATAACACCTTGTGATTAACTGACAGCTGTGAATATATTAATGAATCGTATCAGCAGGATTTAATGTTGATATCCATTTCATTTCGTAACGTTGTATGAGCTCATCATGCCCACTGTGTGTAATCAATGTATCAATTTATGATTCATGAATCGGATAATCCCTGATATGTAGAATTGGTTAAGTTTTATTTTTAGTCATCGCTAGTCATGCATTTATCATAACAAAACATTGGCTGTAGCATTCATCATCTCTAAGTCCGATTAAAATGGCCAAATTTAGAGCCCTCATCACTGTTAGATATGAAGCATGTGAATATTTGATATTTCGCATCATGTCATTCACCTGGATACCTATCCCCTCCCTCTTCACTACTCCATTCATTCCATTTCATAATCAGGATAGTGGTGAGGAGTCCATGGCTCCGCTGAGTCGTTTTGAAATCTCAGGGTCAGAGCTTATTGAAGCTGATGAGAAGATTGCCCTGCTATTTGAGAAAATTGGATGGGGGCATTTCTTCAGGAGCTTCAGTGGCCATAACGCAGAGGTGACCAAACTGTTTGCTTTGAGTTTGAAAGAAAACGTAGTACAGATTGGGGGTTTCAAATTCATCATTGACGAAGACAAAATTACAGAGGCAACGAGGCTCCCACAGACTGGGGACCAGTGGTTTAAAGGTGGTAAAGTAAACAAGAAGAAGTGTTAGTCCTTGTTGATGCCTTTGTCGGATAATGCAAAACTAAAAATTGGGGTTTCAGTCAGGTTCCTGAAGCTAGAATGGCGAGCCTTCTACGAGATCTTGGCCAGGTATGTATCATGCGATGGGTGATTTCCCCACCTTCATTATCATCACCTAAGATTACTATTAGCATTAAAAGGCTGTAAAATTAATCTGTCGTTTTACCTGTGGCAAAGTCTGAAAAAAATGTCGCATTCGGTTCAAAGTTTCGATAATCCTAATAGAAGTCTATTTCATCATGGTTTAGTCAAAATCATAATACAGCATCAAATGTCTCTGAATGGTAAATCGTGGGATGAATTTTTGATTGAATGTCAATTGGGGCCGACTCAATATTGGCCAAACCCTTGCCCAAGGACCTGTAGGAAATGAAAGGCTACTGTAAAACCCAAGGTTAGTAATGTTCATGAGGCTGAATCAAAGGATAAAGGGTTTGAAGAAGTCAATCCACCTATAAATATGGATATCTGTAATGAGGAGGTCAGGAACGTAGCTCCCTGTGACTCTGAAGCAACCTTGAATCAATCCCCATCTGATAAACGCTGTAATACTCCTACAAAAATAGAGAACAGGTTAACCAAAAACGAAGATGTTAACACTGTTGATCATAAAAATATTTCTGAGCTAAATACTCCTCATAAACATGGCAATGATTCTATGCATAAGCTAGAACAACTAGCACAGGTATGCTGTGATAGAAGAGGTTTTGAATTAAAAAAATTTGTGTTTTCGAAGAGAGTTACTAGAAACATGAATAATGCACCTACAGTTTCTGTTCCTATGACTACTCAACAAGGTACTCAGCCTTTGATTATCCAGCTTGAGGACGATGTTCCACTGTTGGTTCCCAAAACTACTTGTATGGATGATCCTACTCTTATAAGGAGTAATAGTGCAAAATTGACCGAAAACATTACAGACTCGGGCAGGACAGAAGTTGCTCCATCATGTATGGACGCCTATGATTCTAGCCCTGAGCCACCTTTGGGGAGCCTTCCATCACCTATTCAAGACGTAGAAAAACCTGATTCTTCTCCGGCAGCGGATTCGTGCCATGACAGAGATGAGGAAACTCTCCAACAGGTTCTAGGCAAGGTATACGATACTAAAATTATAGAACCGAAAACTGAACTTAAACAATGTCAAGCTAATGCAGCTTTGATGGAGGTGGAAAACAAGACGTTCAGGGAAGAGTTGTTAAATTGGATTAACAGGTGGAAAGAAGTAAACATAAAAAATAACCAATACAAAAGGGCCAAGAAATCAATGATAGGTACCAATCAACATCTGCTTGAACAAAAAGAAAAAGAAAAGTTAGTGATCCTCAGGCTTAAAGCCAAACTAGCCGAAGCCAGAAGAGTGGTTGATTTGCAAAATAGAGCTTGATGATTACTTCCATTTTCAGTTACATGATTTGTCTCTCTGTCAACAGGTAATAAAAGTTTTTTTGGTGCATGCCTGTAAAATCGCAGATTTTACAGGCACACATTTAAATTATGGTTTCTTTTGTTATTTCTGTTATTATTGGTTTTTAAGATGTGTTTTGTTTGTTTTAAACATGTGGGCATGTCATTGCTATCCTCTACAGTTTCAGGACGTTTCTAATATTCTGGGTTTCATTTGGAAGACATGGATGTGTAGTGAAGACTGGAGTTTCGAAGCAACCACAAATTTACCAGTTCCTTTAAACCAGCAACTGTTTCAGGCTAGTTGTTTTTGTTCTTATCTTCTTGTGACAAGTGTCTGATAAAAGAGATTCGATACTCTTTGATAGTGATAGAGCTCCTATTTTCCTGCATATAGAATTTATAGAAAAACTGAATCGAAAGACTGGTAGTATTATATAAGTTAGGAATTTTTATGAGATGGAGGATGGAGTGACTGAAGCAAAAATACTTGAAATACTATTTTGATACTAGTGTTGTTCCTACTGAAGTTTTATCTTTGGGAATGGGATGTGGTTGGAAATCTCCAAGTTGATATCGTGATTGGTATTATTTTGGATACTCTTTATATTTTAATATATGATCTTCTATCTTTAACATTAATACAGTATACTTTGTTATGTCTGTGTTTATTAATCAGTATTTCACTTTGTCAAAACAATATTGTATTTGAATTAGTATATTATTGTAACTGAATTTTTCAGTGTGTCTACTTTTCGGTGCTACTACTGAAAATTCAAGATATGATGATATATATATGTTTATGTCTGTTTGATTTCATTTGTGTTAATGCAATGATTTCATACTGAACTTTATTTTTTATTCAAATATCTAATGTTGGTTATTAATTATTAATTGATTAGACATTTCAAAAAATTCGAAGTAATTATTTATTTCAGTTTCTCTGTCGAGTTATTTTATAACAGAATGATTTAGTGTAGATGATCTAAGTATTTTTATTTAGATCTTACTCCTTATCTTTCTGTTTATCATATTATTAATTGATAATTAATATAATATTCAAAACCGCTCTCAGCTGAGATAGGATAGTTTAGATAGTTCAGTTATTATTATTCTAGTATAGTTGTATTTAACAGTTGTTAAATAAAATTTGTGTAATTTTTAGAATAATTTTATTTGTCTTTATATTTAGAAAAACTCTTCAAAAATCGAAGACTTTCCTTAAGAAAGCAATTGTAGGATACCTTAGGTAGTTGAAAATAATTTTAGGGTTTATTTAGATAGAGATAACATTAGGATATATTTTTGCTGAATTTTAGTTTCTCCTTAAGAGGAAAATTCAGTTGGTAGCAGGACCATAACCTGCGAGATTTAGCTAGTCCAAACACACCGGATGCTGCTTTAAGCTGATTGTGTGGGATAAATCTCCTTGTTGGCCTAGGTCAGAAAATCAGGCCAACAAGTCCATCATCCCAAACCTCTTCAGGATCTCTACTGCATACTTCCCTTGTCTGAGGGAGATTCCATTCACATTCTGCCACACCTCCATTCCTAGAAAATAGTGCATCATACCCAAGTCCTTAATTTTGAACTCAGCAACAAGCTTCCTCTTTTTATCAACAATAAACCCATCCATACCTATTACGAATAGATCATCTACATACAGTAGGAGCATCACTGGGTCGACATCTTCAACCTTGTAGTAAAGGTTGGAATCTTCTTTACTTTTGGTAAAGCCCAAAATGGATAGAAATCCATCAATTCTGTTGTACCATGTCCTGGGTTACTGTTTCAAACCGTATAGGGATTTCTTCAATCTACACACATGAGACTCCCTGTCATGTGTCTCAAAACCAAGTGGCTGCTCTACATACACTTCCTCTTCCACTACACCATTCAAGAAAGCAATCTTGACATCCATTTGGTGTATCTTCCATTTCATCACTGCAGCCAGAGCAAGTACTGATCTAATGGAAGTGTATCTGGCTACATGTGAAAAGGTTTCTTCATAATCTATTCCTTCTTTCTGTGAGAAGCCACGAGCCATGAATCTTGCTTTATATTTTTCTATGTTGCCATCTGCAACATGCTTAATCTTGTAGATCCATTTGAAAGTTACAACCAACTTCCCTTCTGGTCTTGGAACAACATCCCAAACATCATTCTTCATGATCGATTGATACTCTTCGATCATAAAATCCTTCCATTCTTTTCGTTCTGCTACTTCTTCATAGTTGGAAGGTTCTTTATTGATAAAGTCACACAATAAAGCTACATACCCGGAGCAAGACCCGCTCCTCTTCCTTTCTTTGTGATTCTCTTCTGGAGCCCCATATATTTCCACACCTTGGATAGTTTCTCGTATCCAAGTGGTTTTCCTCTTGTGAGGATTCTTCTCCTGAGGTGGATCTATAGGTTGTTGAGGTTCTTCAAATTCTCGATCTTCTTATTGAGTTTCTTCATTCATGGTTGTGTCATGAATTTTGGGTGCTTCTGATTCTTTAGGATCTTCAACATGTCTCTTTCTGGATTTGTTGTAAGCTAAGTCTTCGTCAAATGTTACATCCTTGCTGATGTTGATATTCTTGAATCCTGGGAAGTATATTCTATAAGCCTTCGAGCCTTCAAAGTATCCCACAAATATACCCTTCTTTCCTGAAGGATCTAATTTTGTCCTCTTTTCTTTCGGAATGTGTATTTACACTAGACACCCGAATATTCTTAGATGGCTGACTTATAGTTCTTGCCAAAAAACACTTCTTCAGGTGTCTTTCTCATGAGTAATCTGTGTGGAGTATGATTCTATACATACACCGCTGTTCTGGCAGCTTCTGCCCATAGATGCATGGGAATATCTTGATCATGAAGCATTGCTCTTGCAGCTTCCATGATAGTTCTATTATTCCTTTCTGTAACCCCATTCTTTTGTGGATTATATGGAGTGGATAACTCTCTCTTAATCCCTGAATCTTTGCATAACTCTTTGAATTCATTTGATGTGAATTCTCTGCCATTATCTAATCGAAAGGTCTTGATATTCTTTTCTATGTGGTTCTCAATCAAGGCTTTGAATTCCTTGAACTTGCTGAAAACTTCATCTTTGTTCTTCATGAAGTAAATCCATGTCTTCCTAGAAAATTCATCAATGAAAGAAACATAGTATACATACCCGCTTAGTGAACTTGATGACATTGGTCCGCATACATCGGAGTGGATGATTTCCAAGATTCCTTTTTCCTTGCTCTCACTACTTGGAAATGTCTTCTTTGTATTCTTTCCTTTCGCACATCCTTTGCAGACTCCTTCATGTTTTGCTTCAATTTCTGGAAGACCTTCAACAACTTTTCTTGCAAGTGGTAGTGCTCTGTAGTGCACATGTGAAATCCTTCTATGCCAGATTTCATTTGGCTCTACTGTGTCATGGACCAAAGCTTGTTCTAGATGGCCCTTCAATTTGTATAATCCTCCTTCTTGTTCTCCAATTACTATTGCATCATCAATAGTCTTTCCTCTTGTCCACATGAGGACTTGGCCATCTACAAATGCAACCCTCATGCCCTTTGCATCCAATGTCAATATGGAGAGAAGATTCTTCTTTAGTCCTGGTACAAACAAGACATCCTTCATTTTCATAGACTTTCCAGAGTCTAGCTTTTAGGAGGATTCACCACTACATTTTATGGGATATTGTTAGTCATCCCCAAGTTTCACCTTATGGGGTGAATTATGTTTGGAGAGTTTCTTAAAAGATTCCTTGAAACCTGTCATGTGTTTGGAAGCCCCACTATCAATAAGCCAATATTTTCTTCCATGAGTGACAGTTCCTATGAGAGAGGAGATCAAAACATATTCTTCATCACTTGAAGAGTCGTCACTTTCTTGTTTTACTTTCTTCCTAGGAGGATCATCATCCTCAGCAGTGTGAGCAAGATGTCTTGTTTTGGAGTTCTTCTTCTTCTTGGATCCATTCTTCTTCATGGTACAAATTCTAGCAAAGTGTCCTCTTTCATCACATGTATAACAACTGAGTTTGGATGGATCCCTTCTTACAAAATTATTTTTCTGATGAGAATGCTTACCTTGGTGATGATGATTTTCCCTTCTTCCTTTCTTGGAGTGTACTGTGAGATCTTGATATTCAATTCCCACCTTTTCTTCTCGAGTTTCTATTCAAGATTCTTCTTGTGAAAATTCTTCCCACAGTCTACTGAACTTGATTATCTTCTTCACAGATTCCTTGGATGAAAGAATCCCATGACCTAGGAAGACCATTCAAGGTTGTCATCATAATTTCTGCATTCTCCACTTCTTCATCTACTGCTTCAAGTTGTTCTTTGATCTGGGAGAGCCTTGTGAAGTATGACTAGATGGTCTCCTCATTCTGGATCTTTACATTCTTCAACCGGTTCCTTAGAGTCATCTTCTAGTTTATGTTCTTCCCTTCAAATAGTTTGGTTAGGGCACCAAACATAGCTTTAGGTGTCTTGAGGGAGGACACCTGTGGTATGAGATGATCCTTGATTGAATCATAAATAATCCTCTTTTCCATAACCAACTTCTTCTTATGTAAGGATTTAGCCTTATCTTCTTCTGTAACTAGAACCTCCTCATGGATGTAGGAGTCCAACTCATTTTCTTCCAGGACCAGGGAGATCCTATACTTCCAGGCTTGGAAGTTATCAACTCCCTCAAGATTTTCATCAAGCTTGGTATGATGATAAATCTTAACTGAGAACCTCAAATGGAAATACAAAATATTTGTATCTTACCATATCAATATGTCGGATCTAGATTTGGAGCTGAAATTCTGTAGTGCTGGTTCAGAAGCAGATTAGTGTTTTTATTTTCTGGAGTTCTGTCCAACCAAAAGCTTTGATCTTGATCTCTAAACTTTGATTTTGGGGAGGAGATCAATCTAGGCCTAGGCTCACTCAAAAATTCCACTTCTGTAGAAATCCCTAATTTCCAGCAGCAGTGTCGGGTCCAAAACTGAAAAAACTCGGAATTGGATTCTGCTTCGACAAAAAGATGCGCCCTAGGAGGGAGAGTTAATCCAAACTTCTTTTGCTGAAAATATGTGGAGAGAGATCCACAAAGTAGGAAGCCCTAGTTCCTGCAGTTGCACATTGTCTTCTTCTCAGGTTAGCTCTGATACCATGTTATATTTTTAACATTAAGCTAGCATTATATTAGGATCTTTAACTGAGAGAATAACAAGCACAACAATCAAACACAAGAGACAATGAACATAGTGTTTTTCCTCGAGGAAACCATAAATGGAGAAAAACCCGCAACTTCCTCAGAGATAGAATCAACACCAAAAGTAAAACCAAAACAGTATGATGATCTTTCGACAGTAATAGCCTCTTTCTTCCTAGCCCCAGTGTCTTCTTCTTCCTCAGCTATGTGCTACAACTAAGTGTGAATAAGTGTGTGTTAAATAGAGAGGCTCACTCTCTATTTATACTAATTCCTGACTTGAAAATAACCTACTAGGGACGACTTCTATAGGAGATTCTAATAACCCTAGTGCCCCGGAACTACGGGGAATTTAACCCTTGACCAATAGGAGGGTTACCCACAATGACTTGACATCACTTGTTTACATTATAGAAAATCCCGATAGGAACATCGATGCATGACATGACTCAATTACATTACAAACCCTTCCCAGAATAAACATCGGGGTACAATACATAAGAACTACAAGTGAATACATTTTGAAGTTACAATTACATCAACAATAAAAAGGCAGACAACACATGTTGGAAATCGATTTAAGATTAATAAAGCCATCAAACTACTAGATTATTTCAATAATACACAAGATCCAAATTTGTTCAAAGTGGTGTAAGCAACACTTGCAGTATATGAGGACAAGAGAAAAGTAAAAGTGGAATGTGCACGGTGTAATAAATGGTTTTACTAGTACCAATACGTGTTAATATTGTTATTTCTATAACTGAACATAAATGAATGTAATTGAACGTAACTGAACTGAATTAAACATAAATGAATGTGAATTGATTAACTAATTGTTTGATCATTAGTTAGGAGTTTAATTGAATGTCTTTAGTGCTTCACCATCAGTGTCATATTTGACAACCACTTTGCATAAATAAAAAGGTAGACTCCTTAATTAACTAAAATGTTTTTAGACTTAGTTGAATTCTTTGCAATTTGAGTTCACTGTAGGTATGACATAGGCAATTCGAATTTACTCATCTCTATGCTCATCTCATTTATAATTAATGAATTATGCACGGTCCATGAGTTTATATTTAATTAATCATATTTATCATATCATACTCAGAATATTGTTTCCCAACCTATGATCATATGTATTACCCTGGTTCATATAGTCATATGCTAAAGTAAATCACTCTAGGGTTAGCTAATCCCTAAAGGAGACTTATAGCAGCTGGATACTAGGAATATACATACATCACATAGTAGATACTCATGAATTGATACAATACAATTCCCATGGTATCGATACAAGGCCATTCTTGATACAACACAAGACCATATCCTATTAAGGAGAATGAATCCATATGGTAATGGCTATGAGAATCATTTGACTTTATATGACACAAGTACAGACTTGATACAACATAAGTATGTAGTCTTGATACAACACAAGACTCATGAACTTAATACAACATAAGTTCCTGATCTCAATACAACATAATATCATAGTACAAGCATCTCTCATGACCTAAACATCCTAGATTGATACAATACAAGCTATTAGCTTAATACAACATAAGTTGATGAACTTAATACAACATAAGTTCCAAACTTGATGCAACATAAGTTCCAGACTTGATGCAACACAAGTCTCATGGAGAGGTTTCTGAAATTATTACAATATAAGTTACATACTTGATTCAACAAAAGTTTCATGGAGAATGACTGATGATGTTGTACATTTAACACTCCCTCTCAGCGAGGGAGACATTCTCTGCTTTACCAGGAATTTCCTGCCATACCAAGCTTATCTCAAAAGTAACTCAACTTCGTCACTGATATGGGCTTGTCATAAATTTCCAATCTTCTCGTTAGTAGCTATGTACTGGAATTCATTTTACATGACCATAAATTCAGTGAAGTAAAACTTCATCTCAATGTGTTTTATCATAACACACATATAGGGTTTTTTTAGAAGGTTTGACTATTAACACCTAATAACTGTAGGCTCAAGTATTTCACCCTAGTAGGTAGCTTCCCAAGCTACACTACTCCTCGACATGTAGTACTATCTGCAAAACACTTTTTTGTTTCTGTAGTACTCTCTGGCATACATCTTGCTTCTATAGTATTAGTCGCAATACACTTACCTTATCTCAAGATAAAAAAATAGCTAGATAGCACAATCATATGATAGGTATGCCATGTATCAAAATACAATAAAGAGTTTATTCTAATGTGCCTTAAACGTACTCAAACATATTCTTAGTAGTAAGCATAAAATAAAACATGTATGCTCATAGACCAACCAACTACTTACACATAGTAGCATCATCTGGATCCAATCCATAATAAATTTTCTCTAAACTAGAAACCACGGATTTTAAATCCATCATAAACAACATTATACAACAAATGTGTAATATCATTCAGAAAGAAAGTATTATCTTTTCTTTCACTCTTCAACATTTGTTGACTTGTTGAATCTCCCACTATCTAGAGAAGTTCTCTGTGATATTTCCACTCTCTGTAATGTTCTTCAAGGCCTGATCACTTTCTCAGTGATTCTTCTCTTTATATTGTAGCACTCCAACTACCTCTCTGAGAGGTTTAACTATTGTCTGACGGTCTAGAATATAGCTCTTCTTGAGTATCCATAGTCTCTAATACTTTGACCATGTCTCTGCTCATGTGGATTCTCTCCATAAGGTATCACATCCCTTGGCTGCCTCAGTAATGTACCATGACTAATTGATGGGGACTTTATCTTCTACTTCCTAAGAAGACACATCAATAATCCATATTCAACTAGAGGATTTTTTATGTACTATACCAAGCTTGTCCTGGACAGAGGCTTAGAAAGAATTCCAGCAATGTTTCTCATATGTGGATATGTACCAGTTCTCAGATATAACTGATTAGAAACCTCAAAAATCTTGAGATATTTTCAACATTATCTATCTAAAGCAACATATGTGATCCTTCCTCGATCAATATACTAGTCATATTTCATATATATTTGAATCTTTATTCCATTGTTCAAGTCATATTGATTCCACATACACTTGTACCAAGTAGGTACCACAACACATGCTATGTACATGTCTATGTATAGAATATAAAGCACATAAATGATCTTGGGACCTGTGACTAATCAGGTTCATCTCAACTAAATTTTGAGATCTTCTAAATCTTATATGAACTTCAGATTTATATTCATATACATGGCCAAGGGATTTTAATCCATCATCTTGAAACTCTTTAGGATCTTAGTAGCTCATTTTCCTTAACAAAGTAAAATATTATCTGGTGACTCTCTGTCAAAACCCCAAATTTTCACAAAAATTAAATTTTTTTGATGTAACCTAAATTGTTTAAAGTCGCAGTTTGATAACTGCTAGCAGCTAACAGAAAGAATGAAACAATTAACTAAAGTATCCATTAACTTAACACATATAGATTAATACTATTTTAATTTCAATATGTGTTGTAAATAATCTGCATTCAGTCATTCCTAGTTGTATTGATGGTTTGATTTGTCAAGTAGGTGAGAAGTTACCTTCTATTTGGGGCTTACTTAGCGATTGCTAACTTTCCTAGAATTTTGGATCTTACAGGCTTGACAGGTAAATTTTGAACCAGTAGGAGTTAATCCATATCTACTTCATTTAGCATAATATACTGCTAGAGTAAAAGTTTGCTTAGTAGAATTCAAGGATACCACAAGGTAAAGTAATATTTCTTTTACTTGTTTTCCAGCTGTGATAGTATTTTAAATTCATGTTGTAAAGACCAATAACCTTACCATTCTCAATGTTCTTTCGTTGGTATGATTTTTGTTTCAGACAGTTCTTCTTTCTATCTACTATCCAAGTTACTTATAGATCTCACAATTTTGTATAACAACTCCTTTAATGGCATACAAGTTTGCTGCAGCTATTGTTTCTGAAATTTAAAACTCTGCTTATCAGCCTAGCAATAAAACTAAGCCTTATAAGAACACGCTTACAAATGCACCCTAAACTCTACTTTTAAATTAGCATTGGTATAGGTTATTGTGTTATATCTATAAAACATCATTTGCACAAAAGTCGTCAACGTTGTGATTTCTATCTCCAAACTTCTTCATGACATATGTAGTGTGACAAAATTATATTATCATATAAGTGATACTAGATTTATTCTTGAATAGCTTTACAATCCTTTACTACCAAGTCTAATCAAATCTTGTTTTGATTCATCTCAGAGCTTTGGTATCTTATGAAGACCAATTGATCATATAATTCCCAGAACTTTATCTTACTCTTAGTACTATAGACTATATTCAAACTATGAGTTATGCTAGGGTGTAATTACTAGTTATTTTTATACACATCTTATTGATGTGTAAACAAGCTTCTTATCCACTAATGTTTGCATAACAAATCTAACAGCATAAACATGCATCGTTTATGGTTATAAAAAAGAAATGGCTAATAGTAGTACTATTAACTCCTTTTCAACCACTTTTACTATACTATTGATCTCTTCATTATATGTTTTTTACTAAAAGGATTATAAGATATTTATAAACAAAGATATAGTTGCACAATATGCTTTGGTTCTTTATCAATGAGGAATCCAAGATTTATAATATAAGTTTTACCAATACCATATAAACTTCATTCTTTATCATAGCTTGATTTTATGATTTATTAATGTAATGATACGTTTGACTTTGTGGATTACATTATTATTATAGTCATTGTTCAAATTATTAACAATAATTTGTTCTCTCGACAATTGCAGTGACAACTATATTGTTTGACCCATTTTGGACTAAATAAAATAGTGGTCATGTGGAACATCCACCACTGTGTATTGCATGACTTAAAAGCTCACCACGCAACCCTACTTCTTATTTTTCATCGAGGGTTTTGGTCTCTGCACTGTTTGGTTCACTATGGCCATGAGGGCTCGCTGGTGCTTGTCTCCAACTCCATTGTTTTTGTACCATGAAGTGTTTCCATTCTAGTGTGGTGTTGGAGAGATACCCAGTTCTCATTTGGTTTTATTACTGCTTACACTAAGCTATCGTGAGGGTAGTGTAGCTCTGTCAGTGTTTTCTTTTTAGTGTTGATCTCTTCGTGGCCGTTGCCCGGGCTTACTCCTGCTCCCGTCATCAGTGTAGCATGTATCGTGAGCCCCATCACCTCTATCACTTGTGAGCACTAGGGTTTAGGTTGTTCATTGTGCTGATTTGCTGTGCTAGTTCGTTCCTTCATGGATCTATATTACTTCACTTCCAGGTAAGGAAAATCATATTACAAAAGTTACCAATTTTTATTTAGTTACAGTTTTAATAAAAGAATAGACAGCTCTAAATCAAATCCTTTGGATTTTTTCTTATAGGATTGTAGTTTGATACATGCTTGGTAGAACCCTTCCCCAATTTTGGATTTACAGCAGAACCTACGGGTAAGCCCCGGTTACAATGTGGCTCCTCCCTGCTTGTATAGACTAGGGGAAAAGGGTTTTGGTTGGAGAAGTAGTTTGACCTCGGTTCCTTTGGTGTTTTTTAGATGTTTAGCTCAATTGATATTATGTATTTTTGGTTATTAAGCCCTTGCTTTGTAGCAAGGTTACTCCGGCCTTGTTGTCGTTACTTGTATTCACTGTTCTCGACTAAATGACAGGTTTTATAGCCCTATGGCTACATAATGATATACTCTATTTCTTAATAGGTGGGGGTTCTCCCGTGTTCATGGTTTTAATGGTCCTCTATTTTTAAATATATTAATAAAATATACATTGTTTTATAATAGTTATTACTGTAAAGAAGTTTCTATAAGTTGCGTGTTGTTTTGGTCTTTCGAACCCTCGCCACGATGCTAGGTGAAGTAAATTTGTTATAACTTAAGCCTTTTGGCCTGACAGAGAAATACACTTGGTTTCAAAGGTTATTTTTAGTTTCATGCTCTGTCTCGATTATGAAATGGTTTAAAAAAATGATTTTATTAATTTAGAGCTATGTCTTGTTTATCTATATCAGTTATATAACCTGCAAGTTATGACTTTATGTATTTTGGTCTTCCCTTCCTCGACTGTTAATAATTATTATTATTTGTTTTAATATTTTCTTGTAAATAAATAATGATAATATAAATACTGTAAGTTCAGTCATAATGTAATTTTTATAGGTTTATGCTTTTCAGTTAGGGTTAAATCCTAGGGTTACTGAAAAAGAACCCTCAGATAAAATACAATCTTAAATCTATTAGATAAGATGGTTTCTGTTTACCTATTTTCATTGTTACAATAGTTTTTAATATGGATTAATCTGTTAGAATTTCCTTTCCTTTTTAAATAAAAGAGTTATATAAATACTGTAAGTTCTTAGCTTATTTATAATTACTTTTTTTTTTTTGTACTTATTTGTTTACTACTCTGTTAACTAATAAATATTCAGAGTTACATAATAAATAAAACAATTAATTCTATAACCTGGATTATCTCTTTATTTATAATAGTTAAATAAAATAGTTAGGGTTTTCAACCCTGAAGTTTTACCTTTACAGGTGTAAGCCTGTCTGATAATTATAAGATAGTTTCTTCATAGTAAATATTTAATTTATGCTAGTTATTAATTATACTTTCATTACTTCTATTTACTAACTGTATGTAAAAATTGTGATTCTACGATGATCTTTCTGCTGCATTTCATTCAGTTACTAAGTGAAAACAGAAGAATATGAACCTATCTTAACACAATTTAACCTCCATAATATTTTGACTTGAATAAAATTACTCTGCTAACTACGAAATGAAGAACCATGTCTATTATATTCAATCTCTTAACATTTTCTTTCATCTACTGTAAATATTCTATCTGTGCTGGAGTACGACCTGGTCCTTCCAGGTGTGGAAAAACATAGATTAGAAATTATTTTTCATTCTAACACATTAAAACAAAATAATGTAGAACCTTATTAGGATAGACGACAATAGCGTTAGGAGGTCGTTCCTCCCTACCAAAATCCTGGAGAGCGCTCAAACAACGCTTCCTCAAGACCCACGAGCCTGTTCCTTGTCTTCTTGGCTAAGAACTGGTGGAACATGCAAATAGTAGACTAGTCCAATAACTTAGTAAAACATCCTGCACTCAACAGTAATATCTTTCATCTTAAAAGCTACACTAGATCACTCAGCAGTTATCCCCTCAAACTCTTTCCACAATTCCCTTCCATTGAATTTCTTTGAAGTACATTCACCTGAATGATCACTTCTCTAGAATGAGCAGCCTCAGCTCTCTTCAATGGGAATTTTTATTAATATTTCCTAGGTCTTTTGGGTCAGTTGTCATTAATTGAGCCACCTGCTATGATTCCACTTTCTTGGGGAATCATGACCCCAAATGTAGGGAGGTTGCCACCTACAATAGTTGGAAGAGGTTTGAGGATGCTGCCACATGTCTGTTTGATCTCCACCCAGTCTCCTCCACCAATTTGACCAGTAAACACTCTTTTAACAGCTCTCCTAAGCTGTTGTCTCCTCCTTTATTTATTTATAATAAAAATATTCAAAATTACATTAAATATCCTTGACTCTGCTGAGTCATGAATTATAACTTAGCATAAAATTTAACATATTGTCCTCAAATAAAATCAAATAATATAATATTTTTTTTGGCAAAATTGGGGCATGTGACATACACACCCCCTTAGAGCATAACATCGTCCTCGATGTTATTTATTCTTCGTCCTCAGAATTCCCCTCGAACAGAATTGGATATGCATCTCGCATATTACTTTCCAATTCCCACGTGGCTTCTTCTGGACTAAGGTGCTTCCATTGCACCTTCACCTGACCAATGGTGCGGTTCCAAAGTGTGATCTCCCTCCGCCCGAGGATACAGTCCAGTTCCACCTGTACATCATTCCAGTTAACAACATGAGTAGCATCATGAACATATTTCTTTAATACGTAAATGTGAAAAACATTATGTACTCTTAAATTTGGTGGTAATGCTAATTGATAAGCTACTTATCCAATCCTGGACAACATTTCAAATGGACCACAGTAACGAGGTGCTAGTTTTGCACAAATTCCCAATCTCAGTGAGCTCTTTTTGGGCCTCACCTTGATGAACACATGTTCACCTACCTGAAACTCCTTTGGAGTTCTTTTAAGGTCTGCTTGACTTTTATGTCGATCCTGCGCAACTTTCATATTACCTTGTACCTGCTTTACAATTTCTTCCATTTCCTTTAATAGTTCAAGACCTAATACTAATCTATCCACCAGATTACTCCAAGAGATAGGAGTATTAAATTTCCTTCCATACAAGATTTTGAAAGGACTAAATCTGGATAATGCCTGATAATTATTATTATAAGTAAATTCTACCAGATGTAAATAATCCTCCCATTTACCTAGCTGGTCTTTCACATACATCATTAATAAATATTCTAGTACTTGGTTTACTCTTTCAGTCTGTCCATCTGTTTGAGGATGGAACGAAGTACTAAAATTTAATGTAGTGTTTAATCCTTTAAACAGAGATTTCCAAAAGTTACCTGTAAATTTAGGATCTCTATCTGAGATTATAACTTTCGGTATTCCGTGCAATCGAAAAATTTGTTTTAGAAAGATAGCAGCTATGTTTGTAGCTTTATACGTAGTTTTAACAGGTATAAAGTGAGTTTCTTTACTTAATTTATCGACCACTACCATGATAGAATCATTTAAATTCTGATTTTTAGGCAGTCCAGTAACAAAATCGAGACTAATTATCTCCCATTTCCAACTAGGAATGGGTAATGGCTGAAGTAATCCAGCTGGGTGTTGATGTTCAGTTTTCACCTGCCGACATTCAAAACACTTAGCGATATACTCTACTAGTTCAGTCTTCATATTTGGCCAAAAATATTCTTTTCTTAACATAGTTATAGTCTTTTGATAACCTAGATGACCCGAGTAAGGAGTTTTATGGAATTTCATCCAAAATTGATAACTTAACTTTAGGTACATTAGGTACATACATTCTTTCTTTATACAGTAAATTTTTTTTGCATTCAAACTATACCCTTTACTTAAGCTCTTTGTTGGATTTTCTTTCGTTTTAGTTTGTAAGTTTTGGTAAATTTCATCTTGTTCTGTCCCTACTTTAAGCTGTTCATCCAGATCTGTTGTATAAGTGCTGATAACTGCTGTGAATTTCAGCCTTGCAATGCATCAACAACTTTATTTTCTTTACCTTTAATGTGCTGAATTTTGAAATCATACTCGCTTAGAAAAGCTAGCCACCTAGCTTGTCTAGCATTTAGATTAGGCTGATCTAACAGATATTTAGTCCTTTATTATCAGTCATTAAAATAAAATGTTTGCCAATTAGGTGATGATGCCACATCTTTAGAGCATGTATAACAGCAGCTAATTCCAGATCATAATTTGCATAATTATTTTCATGAATTTTTAATTTCCTAGACTCATAGGCAATAACATGCCCTTCTTGAGTCAAAACATTGCCTAAACCATCATTGCAAGTGTCAATGCACACTACAAATTCTTTATTTGGATCAGCTATTCTTAAAATAGGTGCACTGGTTAGTAAAGTTTTTAACTTTTTAAAGCTTTCCTCGCATTTCTAGTTCCAATCAAATTTATTTCCTTTCTTCTACAAGGAAGTTATCAAATTCACGATTCTCAAAAAACCTTCAATGAACCTCTGGTAATAACCAGTAATTCCCATGAAGGATCGAACATCAGTTACATCCTTAGGAACCGGCCAATCTTTGATCGCCTTTATCTTTTCGGGATCCACCGAAATCCCTTCCTTAGTCACCACATGACCTAAGTACTGAATTTTATCTTTGAAGAAATCACATTTACTAAACTTTGCAAAGAGTTGATGATCTCGTAGCTCTTGCAAAACAATCTTTAAATGTTTTTTATGTTCTTCTTCAGTTTTTTAATAGATTAAGATGTTGTCGATAAACACGACCACAAACTTATCTATATACTTATGCATAACATTGTTCATTAAACACATAAAAACAACTGGGGCATTAGTAATCCCAAATGGCATGACTACAAACTCGTAATGGCCATATCAAGTTCTAAAAGCTATTTTAAATATGTCTTCATATTTAATCCTAACTTGATGATATCAAGACCTTCAATCAATTTTTGAAAACACCGTGGCTCAACATAGTTGATCAAACATATCATGTATGCGAGGCAAAGGGTATCTATTTTTTATAGTCATCTTATTCAACTGATGGTAATCTATGAAATGTCGCATGGTTCCATCCTTTTTCTTAACGAATATGACAGGTGCCCCCAGGGAGACACACTAGGTCGAATATACTTTTTGTCAATAAGTTCTTTTAATTGTGACTTTAGTTCATTCAGTTCCAGTATGTTCATTCGATAAGGGGCCTTTGAGCTGGGTATTGCACCAAGTACCAGCTCAATGGTAAAATCTAGTTCCCTTGTTGGAGGTAGTCCCAGAATTTCTTCTAGAAATACATCAACATATTCTCTTAAAACTGGTATGTCTTCCAATTTTAATTTATTTGTCTTATTTAGATTTTCCTCATCAGTTATTGTTACTGCATAAGCTTTACAACCCTTCCTAATAGCTCTCTTAAGCTATAGAAAAGAAATATGCCTTATGGTTGTTTTTCTAGGGATCCCATTTACACTTATTGGTTTTCCATCATTGTTTATACTCATAAAGGTTTTATCATAACAATTTAAAATTACCCTATGTTGTTCTAACCAATCCATACCGATGAGTAAGGTATAAGAACCATAAGGTAATACATTAAGATTTACTACAGTTTCAAATTGATTCATAACTACTGCACATTCTTTTACAAAACAAGTTACCTTCCTTTTAGCACCAGTGGCTAAAAGTCTTGGATCAAGAATTTTCAAAATTTTCAATAGGTAACTTACATTTATCTACCATTTTAGGTGAAATATAACTGAGACTAGCTCCTGGATCAATTAAAATAATTATAGGAGTTTGGTTTATCATACCTTCTACTTCCACCATGGAAGTTTGATATTCTGCTTGTCGATTCTCCAAGGCTGCATTGATTCTGGGCATAGTCCTCGCTAACTCTCCAACAGTCATCTCCTCCTGTATAGTATGGATATTACTGACAGTCTTTTTCCGATTAGGACAGACTGAGGCATAATGTGGGCCATTACACTCCCAACACTTTATAGGTTCTTTGCGTTCAAAGTTCTTGGTGTGATTACCATGGTTATTAGCAAATTCTTTACCCTTTGAATTATTCTGATTGCTTGGTGAATTATTCTTATTCCCTTGGAAATTTTTGTTAGGAAAATTTTTGGCCTTATTGTTCTTAGAATTTCTGTTGGGCATAAATTCTTTCTTCTTTTGATCATAATGGTTATTATTCTTCTTGGCCTTCCAGTTGGCCATGCTCTCTTTCTTCTAATTCCATTCATAACAGAAGTTGGCTTTCCTCATAGCTTCTTCCAGATTTTTTGGATTTTCATACTCAATCTTGTCCTTAATATGATAAGGTAGACAAATGAGGAATCGTTGTACCTTCAGTTTTTCATCTACAAGGTATGGTACATACCTAAGAAGACTTAAAAACTAACTGTTCAGATCTTTCATAGTCATTGATCCTAATTTAAGCTCATAGAATTCTTTTGCTCTCTCTTCATAGTACTGCTCAGACAGAAATTTCTTTTTAAAGTATCTCTTAAAGGTACTCCAATTTACGTTCTTCTCTTTTATTCCCTTAACTCTCTTCAAATCCTGCCACCAAATATCAGTCTTTCCTAAGAGGTTGTAGATAGCCATTCTAGCCTTTAATTGGTTAGAATAGTTATAAATCTGGAAGTACTTCTTCATCCCAGATAACCAGGATTCTGCTTCCTCCCCCTTCTCAGTTCTCCATTGAATGTTGGTGGTTTAATCTTTTTAAACTCCCCAAAAATCTCCTCATGGGGTTTATATTTTCTCTTTTTAGTATAAGGGTTGTCATCACTACTATCACTAGTAGAATGAAAATTACGTTGTTCACCAAACACCTCTGAGGATGAGCTGCTTTCATTTTTAGTCTGTTTAATCTTTTTATTTTTATGTTGATGACTTATATCTTCTGAATCAGCTCTTTTACCCCTACCCTCAATTTGAAACCTTTCTGTTAGGATCTGATTCAGCTCCTCCTGAGCCCTCAGAATCCTTTCATTCTCTCGTTTAACGGATTCCATTTCATATTTTAAGTCTTTTACTAATTGTAACACTTCTGAGGAATTAGTGGTCAGATCTTTTTGTATAGGGTCTCTTGGTAAGTTTTCTAGTTTAGTAAATGGAGATTCCTCTTTCGCATATTCCTCCAGCCTTTGCATACCTGTTGTTAAACTTTAGAAAGAATTTCTCTATTGAATAACATTTAAAAGAAAATACATCAGCAAAACAATTCAAAATAACTGTTTCATAAAAGCTAGTTGGGCTTCATCAAGGCCTAGTGTTTGAACCTTGTGCTCTGATACCACATGTTGGAACCCCACATTTTAAAAAAAAAAAAATTGATGTAACATAAATTGTTTAAAGTCGCAGTTTGATAACTTCTAGCAGCTAACGAAAAGAATGAAACAGTTAACTAAAGTATCCATTAACTTAACACATATATATATTAATGCTATTTTAATTTCAACATGTGATGTAAATAATCTGCATTCAGTCATTCCTAGCTGTACTGATGGTTTGATTTGTCAAGTAGGTGAGAAGTTACTTTCTAGCTGGGGCTTACTTAGCGATTGCTAACTTTCCTGGAATTCTGGATCTTACAGTTTTGACAGGTAAATTTTGAACCAATAAGAGTTAATCCAGATCTACTTCTTTTAGCATAATATACTGCTAGAGTAAAAGTTTGCTTAGTATAATTCAAGGATACCACAAGGTAAAGTAATATTTATTTTACTATTTTTTTCACCTGTGATAGTATTTTAAATTCATGTTGTAAAGACCAATAACCTTACCATTCTCAATGTTCTTTCATTAGTATGATTTTTGTTTTAGACAGTTCTTTCTAGCTACTAGCCAAGTTACTTATAGATCTCACAATTTTGTATAACAACTCCTTTAATGGCATATGAGTTTACTGTTGCTATTGTTTCTGAAATTTAAAACTATGCTTATCAGCCTAGCAATAAAACTAAGCCTTATAATAACAAGCTTACAAACGTACCATCAACTCTACTTTTAAATTAGCTTTGGTAGAGGTTATTGTGTTATCTCTATAAAAGATCATTTGCACAAAATTCGTCAACGTTGTGACTTCTATCTCCAAACTTCTTCATGACATATGTAGTGTGACAAAATTATATTATCATATAAGTGATACTAAATTTATTCTTGAATAGTTTTACAATCCTTTACTACCAAGTCTAATCAAATCTTGTTTTGATTCATCTCAGAGCTTTGGTATCTTATGAAGACCAATTGATCATATACTTCCCAGAGCTTTATCTTACTCTTAGTACTGTAGACTATATTCAAACTATGAGTTATGCTAGGGTGTAATTACTAGTTATTTTTATACACATCTTATTGATGTGTAAACAAGCTTCTTATCCACTAATGTTTGCATAACTAGTTCTAACATCATAAACATGCATCGTTTATGGTTATAAAAAAGAAATGGCTAATAGTAGTACTATTAACTCCTTTTCAACCACTTTTACTATACTATTGATCTCTTCATTATATGTTTTTTACTAAAAGGATTATAAGATCTTTATAAACAACTATATAGTTGCACAACATGCTTTGGTTCTTTATCAATGAGGAATCCAATATTTATAATATAAGTTTTACCAATACCATATAAAATTCGTTCTTTATCATAGCTTGATTTTATGATTTATCAATGTAATGATACGTTTGACTTTGTAGATTACATTATTATTATAGTCGTCGTTCAAATTATTAACAATAATTTGTTGTCCCGACAATTGCAGTGACAACTATATTGTTCGACCCATTTTGGAATAAATAAAATACTGGGCACATGGAAGATCCACCATCGTGCACTGCATGACTTATAATCTCACCATGCAACCCTACTTCTTATTTTTCATCGAGGGTTTTGGTCTCTGCACTATTGGGTTCACTGCGGCCATGAGGGCTTGCTGGTGCCTGTCTCCAGCTCCATTTTTTGTGTATCATGAAGTCTTTCCATTCTAGTGTGGTGTTGGAGAGATACATAGTTCTCAATTGGTTTTCTTACTTCTTACACTAAGTTGTTGTGAGGGTAGTGTAGCTCTGTCAGTGTTTTCTTTTTAGTCTTGATCTATTCGTGGTCGTTTCCCAGGCTTACTCTTGCTCCCATTGTTAGTGTAGCATGTATCGTGAGCCCCCGTCACCTCTGTCACTTGTGAACACTAGGTTTTGGGTTGTTCATTGTGCTGATTTGTTGTGCCGGTTCGTTCCTCCTTGGATCCATATTACTTCACTTCCAGGTAAGGAAAATCATATTACAAAAGTTACCAATTTTTCTTTAGTTACAGTTTTAATAAAAGAATAGACAACTCTAACTCAAATCCTTTGGGTTTTTGCTTGCAGGATTGCAGTTCAATACAGGCTTGGCAGAACCCTTCCCCAATTTTGGATTTATAGCAGAATCTATGGGTAAGCCCTGGTTACAATGTGGCTCCTCCCTGCTTGTACAGATTAGGAGAAAAGGGTTTCGGTTGGAGAAGTAGTTCGACCTTGGTTCCTTCGGTGTTTTTTAGATGTTTAGCTCAGTTGATATTATGTATTTTTGGTTATTAATCCCTCAGTGCTTTGTAGCAGGGTTACTCCGGCCTTGTTGTCGTTACTTGTATTCACTGCTCTCGACTAAATGACAGGTTTTATAGCCCTATGGATACGTAATGATATACTCTGTTTCTTAATAGGTGGGGGTTCTCCCATGTTCATGGTTTTAATGGTCCTCTGTTTCGAATATATTAATAAAATATACATTGCTTTATAATAGTTATTACTATAATGAATTTTCTGTAAGTTGCTCATTGTTTTGGTCTTTCGAACCCTCGCCACGATGCTGGGTGAAGTAAATTTACTATAACTTAAGCCTTTTGTCCTGATAGAGAATTACACTTGGTTTCAAAGGTTTTTTTTAGTTTTGTGCTCTATCTCGATTATGAAATGGTTTAAAAAAATGATTTTATTAATTTAGAGCTCTGTCTTGTTTATCTATATCAGTTATATAACCTACAAGTTATGACTCTGTGTATTTTGGTCTTCCCTTCCTCGACTGTTAATAATAATAATTATTTGTTTTAATATTTTCTTGTAAATAAATAATGATAATATAAATACTGTAAGTTCAGTCATAATGTAATTTTTATAGGTTTATGCTTTTGAGTTAGGGTTAAATCCTAGGGTTGCTGAAAAAGAACCCTCAGATAAAATACAATCTTAAATCTATTAGTTAAGATGGTTTTTGTTTACCTATTTTCATTGTTACAATAGTTTTTAATATGGTTTAATCTGTTAGCATTTCCTTTCCTTTTTAAATAAAAGAGTTATATAAATACTGTAAGTTCTTTGCTTATTTCTAATTACCGTTTATTTTTTTAAGTTCTTATTTGTTTACTACTATGTTAACTAATAAAGATTCAGAGTTACGTAATAAATAAAACAATTAATTCTATAACCTGGATTATTTCTTTATTTATGATAGTTAAATAAAATAGTTAGGGTTTTCAACCCTGAAGTTTTACCTTTACAGGTATAAGCCTGTCTGATAATTATAAGATAGTTTCTTCATAGTAAATATTTAATTTATACTAGTTATTAAGTATACTTTCATTACTTCTATTTACTAACTATATGTAAACATTGTGATTCTACGGTGATCTTTTTGATGCATTTCATTCAGTTACTAAGTGAAAACAGAAGAATATGAACCTATCTTAACACAGTTTAACCTCCATAATATTTTGACTTGAATAAAATTACTCTGCTAACTACGAAATGCAAAACCATATCTGTTATATTCAATCTCTTAACATTTTCTTTCATCTACCGTAAATATTCTATCTGTGCTAGAGTACGGCCTGGTCCTTCCAGGTGTGGAAAAACACAGATTAGAAATTATTTTCCATTCTAACACATTAAAAAAAAATAATGTATAACCTGATTAGGATAGATGACAATAGTGTTAGGAGGTCGTTCCTCCCTACCAAACTCCTAGAGAGTGCTCAAACAACGCTTCCTTAGGACCCCTGAGCCTGTTCCTGGTCTTCTTGGATGAGAACTGGTGGAGCATGGAAATAGTGGACTAGTCCAATAACTTAGTAAAACACCCTGCACTTAGCAGTAAGATCTTTCAGCTTAAAATTTGCACTGGTTCACTCAGCAGTTATCCCCTCAAACTCTTTCCACAATTCCCTTCCATTGAATTTCTCTGAAGTACATTCACCTGAATGATCACTTCTCTAGAATGAGCAGCCTCAACTCTCTTCAATGGGAACTTTTATAAATATTTCCTAGGTATTTTGGGTCAGTTGTCATTAATTGAGCCACCTGCTTTGATTCCACTTTCTTGGGGAATCATGACCCCAAATGTAGGGAGGTTTCCACCTGCAGTAGTTGGAATAGGTTTGAGGATGCTGCCACATGTCTGTTTGCTCTCCAACCAGTCTCCTCCACCAATTTGACCTGTAAACACTCTTTTAAGAGCTCTCCTAATTTTTTCTCTCCTCCTTTATTTATTTATAATAAAAATATTCAGAATTACATTAAATATCCTTGACTCTGTTGAGTCATCAATTACAACTTAGCATAAAACTTAACATATTGTCCTCAAATAAAATCAAATAATATAATATTGTTTTTTTTGCAAAATTGGGGCATATGACACTCTCACACCTCTAATTATAAAAATCATAACAATATTCTTGAATATTGTTTTGATCTTCCTTTTGAATTATGAGCATCATGCAGGTCTCATTTTTACAAGAGGTACATCAAACAATTACATTGGTTCTTCAAGAGTTAGCGAGTCTAGCTACTCCCTCTTACCATGTGAATGTGAGAAACATAATATGGGTCCTCCAACATGGAGACTTATGCTCATATATATGTGAATCTCTTCTTTGACACATGAATGTAAATAATATAAAATATCTTCAGGATTCTTCACATCTATCATAATAGAATTAAGTCATCTATTATGTCTACTTCCCAAGAGGCATAGGAACCTCCTGAACTATTCTCTTTCAGGATCAAACATCAGAATGAGTCCACATTCATGTCCTTATTTACTTGTAGGTAAGAGAATATTAATTTTCCCTACAAGAAAAATTATTATAATGGTTAGAACCATTTTATACTCATGAATTTTATTCACATGAAATACTCTCAATATACTGATAATGATTTACATAGTTATGTACAGATATTAGTCAACTGGTTTAAAATAACCCATTCCAATATTATGTACTAATATGCATCCCTATATCAGTCTTATATCAGTCCAAAAATTTCATTTTTATGAAATAGATATACAACCTCGTGTTCATATCTCATGAGGTAAGCATGTATCCCTGTATCTAGCCAATCATGTAGTCCTATGTTCATAGCTTATGAAGAAATCATGCAACCCTAAATATCATGTCTTATAAAGGATGTTTTCATCCTTATATCAGTCATATATGAGTATATATCAGTTCTACATAAGTCTTATATCACCCCCTATATCATCTCTCAAAATATGGACTCATGAGATCAATAACATGCCAATAAAGACGAAAAAAACAATGTATATGCTAAACACAATTCGAGATCCAAGAATACAGATCTATATGACAGCCATGAAACATAAAAAAAAACTTTTAAATTTGATTTATAAAATCATATAAAAAAATTAAAGCTACTCATATTTATTGTTTGTGTGGCCTCCCTCTTGGTCTTTGCACCCTTGTGGAGATAGGTGGAGTCCTTCTTTATTCACTGTAACTTTAAACACTGCAAAAAGAAAACTTAATGCATGTACTATAAGGTGTGTCTCTACATGGGAATAAGTATCCCATGAAACCAAGAGCGAATTCTCTTCTTCACCAAAATAAATATCCATTTAGATCATCCTCTTCCTTTGATGATTTCTCTCGAGAATTTTCACCTCATTCTACGGAGGTGGATGTGTGAATCCTTTATTCTCCTCTTTTCCTTGCATGGCAATCACATGCAAAGTGGCACGGATTTTGACAATAATAGCATAGAAACTTTGATTTGTCAAAAACTTTATTGATATCCTTCTTGTTTGCACGAAAGGACTTCTTGGAAGAGAATGCCTTCCTCCCTTTCTTGGTTCTTTCCATGAGGGAAATATTCTCCTACTTAGGGCATGGTGTCTTGCTTTGGATGTGCCCCTCTTCTTGGATGCAATCATGCCAAAGTATTTAAAAGTTGGGTTGCTCTTCTCTTCCATTTACTGCTGCTAAGAAGGTCTATAATGAGAAAGGGAGTCCATCAATGGTGGTTTGAAGAAGGTCATCCTCATGCATCTCCACACTGATGCTTACTACTTTATCCTTCACTTGCAAAATATTTGTGAAGAAATATGCTATGGTCTCATCCTTCTCCATATTCATGTTGCGCAACTTGTTCTTAAAATCCCTCTTTTGAGTAGGGCCTTCTTCTCATATAGATCCACGAGTGTGTCAAAAAACTCCTTTGTCATCTTCAATGGTGTTATCACAGACATAGGGTTGTCCTTCATGGATTCATATATGAACCTCTTTTCCTTTGCTTTATTATTCTCGTAATTTGTTCTTCTTGTATTTGTAGTAGGATCTTTGATCACGGTGGTCACAAAGGAATCAATATCATGCTCTTCAATAAAGTTTATCACTCTCACCTTACATGTGTTGAAGTTTGTTGTTACTTCAATTCAATCTTCTGGTTGGACAGATATCGATGCCATTACTTCAAGCTTTGCTCAATGCTTCAAGATATGCATAGGTTTATAATTTTTGCACAAAACTAAACTCGTGCATGCCCTTGCTCTGATACCATGTTAATGTTTGAGCAAATATGAAGATAATTGAACTTTAAAATTTTGTTGATAAACAAATTTAGTACATGTAGATCTCGTCAAAAATTCAAACACACAAATTAATCAAACCATTGGACACATGATGTACCCTAGGAAACCCCTCCAAATATGGAGGATGAAAAACCCAGCAAACAATCTTTGAGTATGGTCAATAATGGGAGAGAACTATTTTACAAAAGTTTCATATTTTTTGATAAGATATATCTAAGCAACACTAGAGAATAGAGATCAGTCAAAATATTGTCTCAACCTTTCCAAATGCATAACACTTTAATAACAAGCTTATTCATTCATATAATGAGAAGTAGTGAATGGTTGCATGAATGTGAACATTGTGTGAACACCTCACACATTACCTAATGTTACTTCCTTGACTTGGTACCAAGTTGTCACCTCCTAATTACCTCCCACACTGAATATATGTGTCGTCCATTAATTCACTAGTGTTAACCACCTCTAACTGATTGAACTGAAGTGAATTGAATGGAACTGAATGTAACTGAACTGAATTGAACTTAACTGAACTGAATGTAACTGAACGTAGTTGAACTGAACTGAACTAAATTTGAACTGATTAACTAATTGCTTTACCATTAGTTAGGATTTTAGTTGAATGCCTTTGGTGCTTCATCATCAGTGTCATCTTTGATAACTACTTTGCATAAATCAAGGATTGGATTCCTTAATTAACTCGAACTTGTTTTAGACTTAGTTGATGTATTTGAAATTTGAATTTACTCTATCTTTGTTCTCACCTCATTTATCATTAATTAATTATGCATGGTCCATGAGTGTTTAATTAAGTAATAATCTTTATCATATCATACTCAAAAGGTTGTTTCCCAACCTATGATCATATGTATTACCCTGGGTCACTATAGTCATATGCTAAATTAAATCACTCTAGGGGTAGCTAATCCCTAAAGGAGACTTCTATCACCTAGATACAATGACAAGACATACATGACATAGTAGACACTCATGACTTGATACAACACAAGTCCTATGGTCTTTATACGATACCAGTCTTGATATAAAAAATTTGGGACCTATTATTGGTCATTCATAGGACAAGAATGGTAGAATAAGACAAATTATGTTGAAGGATTATTCTTCAACAATATGTATTCAATATAAAATCCCCTGGGAAGGGTGAAGGCTATATAGGTTGCATGATGGTGGCAACATAACAGGACTACATGACCAAGATTACATACACAATAGAAAAAATCTAGTCAATCCATTGTTTAGTGGTCAACAAGATTTGATTCTTGGAGAAGAGTTGATAAGTTTTAATCGTGTTAGAATTATTTATAATACTTTTAAAGTGGATGGTCACAAGCTTAAAATTGAATATATAGAAAGGATGGATCGACAAAATTGGGGTTCAACACAATGCATTACTTCAAGGCATGTTCAAAGGTGTTTAAAAGAGATGAGAAGTACAAGTGGTAGGGTAGGAGAATGTGAACACAAATACCAAAGCATTGGTAGATCTTGATTGTAAGTATATGTTCAAATCTTGTTTGGCTAGTCAATTGAATGGAAATCCAACATTTTCCAAAGATATGTTGACTAGAGTGATAAATGGGGTCTACTTTAGGCGAGATGAAAGAGCTTCAAAAAATCGTGTTTCAATTAGCTTTGGAATTGGATTGGATTGTGGGGTGTTGTTTCAAAGAAACTCAATACCTATAGTTGAATGTGCCACAACAAAATGTGTTTCTCAAAGTATTCTTAAGGTGTTTCTTGTGGAACTTGGTATATTGGAAGCGTTTAAAGAATACGAAAGAAGGATGACAATAAGGTGGTTGATTACCATAGTGACATTGATCTTTTGGATAGGCTAGAAGGTGTTGAGCTTTAATTTTATTGGTACAATAAAATAAAAGGGTGACGCTTGTACAAGTATAATTTGACAAATCATATTTTTGTACAACTCGAATATGTTATAGCAATGACCAACTTATCATACGGTAATATGAATGACACATACAAATTAGAAGAAAGCGATCATAATTTTTTTTTGTCAGAAATCTTAACAAGGTGATTTTTTTTTGTTGGATAATGGGAAGAACCCCCTGACTAGCCAGTTTTCCATTGGCCAAGTTACCACAAACCAGGGGAATCTAAGTTTCCAAAATCAATCGGGGATCGCACCTGGCGTGGACCGCACCAACCCTTAACATGGTTGGATTTTTGGTATCCGTGGGATTTGAACCAATGACCTTTCTGCTTAGGGGGTGTCTTAACCATAGGGCCACCACCAACTGTTCTACATCTCACGGATTCTCAACAAGGTGAATTTAAAGAATATTGTAATTTATTTTTACTTATTCATTCCCATTTAATAGATAATCTATAAATACTTATTGGTTGTATTCTTTAATTTCATGTAGCAATGTCATCCTGATTTTAAACTTTTTTCCCTCACGTGTAGTGAATGGTTTGAATGGTGAATTTTGGGATAAACCGTCCTAATTTTGGCCATCTGCTTATTTTTTGTAAGTTTGTTTGACCATTGATACTTAGATAGTCTAACTATCCAAATTATAATTCTAAATTGAATTTCAATACAGATTTGGATTTCACATGATGATCTTATTGTTATGAGTACATGGGTTGATACAGATTCATGTGTCATTCATGATGTCAACCTCATGCCAACGAGATTTAAAAATAAAGGCTAAAGGTGTTGGACGGTTCTCAATCAAGAAAATTGAGATTGTGGAAGGTAGAGAACATGCTTTCCTCTATACTAGTCATTTAGAGTTGATGTCAAGATAATTTGATCAAAAACTTTATCTTTACATGTTTTCAAAGTTCAGGGCAATGCCCCCTTTAAAATTTTAGTAGTTTATTAGTAGTGGAAATGGAAAAGGAGACTCTTTGAGTACAATTTATGTCATATATAGCATCATAGCTATAAGATAAACTAGTACTCTTGATTTAACAATGATTTTGACTTATCATATCTTCCATTTTTCTTTATAAAACTATATTTCAATATTTATAATTCGTTTAAACTTTATGGATTTATGTGTGAGTTAATTTTTTACATCCTTTCTTCTTCCAACAGAGACTTGAATCTTTTTGTAAATATCTCAAAGAAAAATTTCCAATTGTATTTGGATTTTTTAAATTCTGGTAATATTGCGACTATTATTGTTAACTCTGCTCTGTGTATTTTTTTGTGGGGTTACTCTTTTTGTTACTTAGCAAAGTTACTTAGATACGAGGCATGATTCTTGGAATACCAGGCACTATAATATTATAATTTTGTGGCTTTGAGATAACAAGGGTGATGGTGTTTTATTATTTTATGTATAATTTTGTTGATGTGATGTACAAAAGGTTAGTGTTTCCACTTGTTATGAATATTTATGCAATATTTCACACTTTCTCCATAGTTGAGGTTGTGTTTGCTAGTGTTAAACTGAGGAAGTATTATAACATTATACCTTTAGTTTTTCTATACAACGCCAATTTCCAAATTGTGTTTATATTCTAGATATAAGTCACATTTAGGCCTATGAAATTATTTAGTATGCTTGAATACGCAGTTGGTTCCTTGTCAATTCCAAAGTTAAGAGATGTAGCTAATGGAGAGTTCCGAAGTTGAACAATTGTACTGTATTTTGTGAGGCATTATAGTAAAAGATATAACTCTTCACTTTTTAGGTTGAGGTTTAGGCTGGTATTGATATTCAATCAAACATTGCTCCACTATAATCATGAAAAGTGAGATCAAGCTTTCTTGGCTCACTGGAACCAATAAAATTTAGATAAATCTTTCTTGACTATTTATTTATTTCAACTTCTTCTATTCTTCTTTATAAGTTTCACATTTCCAGTTAGGAATAGTTGTTAGATTGATTTCTATTTGGCACATTCATAATTGTAATTTCAATTCTTATATGCAAAGCATCCATCTTAATATTGCATTGGAACTAACATGAAAATGGATGAAAATCTAAATCCTTATTTACATACCCTATGTGTTATCCTTACCATGAAATGATATCATATAAGTTTCACCATATGTGTCTCTTTATAGCTATTGCATGCTTGAAAGTAAACAATGGAGATTTTTCCCTCTCTTGTAAAGATTAAAAAAATAGATATAAGCAAATGAAAGTTAACTAAATTTTGTTAGCTGCCTTGATTTCAAGAATAAATGTATAGGAAGTGGAGGAAATCCATTGTGTCTTGTGAATAACACAAATCCAAGCCAAGCACATGATCATATGGTGTTATTGGAAGTAAGAGGAATTTTTCTATGTTCATTTGGTTTAAAAATCAATGATGTTTGTTTTGATAGTAAGGTACGGAAGTCCATCCACAAAAGGGTTTCAATTTTTCATTTTTCCGGAGTTTAATTTATTAAGCTTATAGAAAACACGAGCTCTCTATGGTTATACTTGTATTTACATGATATAGAATTGGTAGATCTGTAGGTTGTGGCATGAAACATTTGTAATTCTCATATTTTCTAAGCATTGCATTGACTATTGGATTATCAGTCTTTTACATTCTTTGTTACATTTCTCCCTTAACTAAGTTTCCTCTTACACATTTTTCCTTCCCCGATATTATTTCGTTGGGTCTTCCACCATCCAATGCTACTAATTAATCAGTCACCCTTGCAATCCCGGTGGGATCATTATTATCATTATACTATATTTTATCTAGCATCTTGTTTTTGTATACTAAGATGTGTTAGGGCTCCTATTTGTTACAAATTGACAATAACATATAAAGGGGCATTAAAAATGGGTCAATAAAAATTGATACCTACAATAAAAAAAAGTAGGGGTTTTGTTAATTGGAAAGATATATTGGGAGGGGGATTCAACAATACAATTTTAGGAGACATTTTCCAATATTTAGTGAAATTATGGATATTCTTTAATATCTTGAAAATGGCCATGTTATGTAACAAGTTCTTTGAGTGAACCCCTCATGATGGGTATTTACCATCAAAACATTCATATGGTGGTCCCCCCACATGATCAATTTCTAACATACCACGAGGAAAACCCACTATGTCCTATGGAAAACTATCATATGGAACATACAATCCAAATTTTCCAAATATGAGTGTGAAAAGCATCACCCAATACCATCCACCTCATATAAATAATGTTATTGAAACCCTGTAAATTGTGAAGAAACACATCTACTTCATATGGGGACCCTAACCCCAATGAACCAATTCCCCACCTTAACTTGTGTTTTTCATTTTTTTTTTCTCCAAAGATGATGATTGGTTCTCACTTTGAAACTCATGCAAGGATAAAAAAATTTCAACCTTTTTCTACTTAATAGGTTCAATAGTTTGAACAATTGAATGTTGCTAACCCCCCTAATCCACAAAATTAGGAGAAGAAGAAGGGGAAGAACAAATAGCAAAACCAACCTCAAAAGCAGGAGGAAAATCCTCCTAACCAAAAAAACTGTAATGTCAAAAACTAGAACCAAAATACTAGTAACAACAACCCATCTAAGGAAGGAAATAACAATAACTCTAGGACTAACTATGGTTTCTCCTTATGTGGTGAATATAAACCATTACACACACCATTTCCCACTAATCCTTGATTGTAAACCAATAATAGAAGGATTATATCAACCTACTATCAACCTACTATCAACCCTCCTCAAGAAAACAACACAGCCCCACCCCAATAATTTATATTACAAAACCCGTTTTCCAATCGAGGGGCCATCGCAAGTACTAAACGGTATGTTTGGGAACCACCAAACCTTCCCCTAATAAAAATGGATATTGAAAAACCATTTACATGAATTCCATATAAATTCATCTTCATACTTGTAATCAAACCTATGGCATGCATGATAACTCTTCTACCCAAAGAGAGGATGACCCCACTTCCACTAGCAGGTGTATTCAGATTACATGCCCTAGTAATGATTGTACCCCTCGTATATGAAAACCTCCTATATGATGTATATCCCATAGCCCTAATACGATAGCTACACATAACTACATCATCATGGATGATTTCGACCAATATCATACCACCATGTCTGCAATCAAAGTTCTTTAATGTTTCCCATTTTAGAAGAAGGAATTACTATCAACATTTGGTGCAATTGAACCAGTTTACTCATACCTTATGAAATTTAATTTAGACATCGATGATCCATGATTTCCTTCATCTATTACATTTCAAATCCTTGTCACAATAAATAATATCATCATTCAATGATTCATCATTAACGAAGGTGTGTCTACTTGTGTCATGTCTAAAAATGTTTGGAAAATAATTGGATCCCGTGACCTCATCCATTAAACAAACACTCTCTATATCTATTATGATCAGCTTTCATAAGAACAAGGCCTTTACCAAAATGTACCTATAGATATAGGGGGAAACATGGTTCTTCTCTATATAGAATTCATTAGCGCGTCACTATGATATCTTCCTTGGCCACATTTACATGCACGTCGTGAAGGTGTTTTCCTCTGTATTCTCTTGCACCATGATATTCCATCACAATGGGAAGTTGATCCCTCAACCAAATTCCTTACCATGAGCCTCACCCCATTGGAAACCCTAATTATATCCCACCTACAATTGGGACATATAACCTCACATATTTCAATAAGATAGGACTTGCAGTTTGCAAAGAATCTTCATTGTTGGGGGTAGATGTTGGACCACCACCAAACATCCCATCATATATTGATGGCCTCATTTGTAAAATATTATCTTCTTCAAATCAACTAGGCTTAATATGTTTCCACCTTTGTGTCATCATCAGACACAAAATTCCATCTTGAAGAAGAAACCATCCCACCCCCCCTCCTTCAATTAAGCATATCCTAGAAGTACCCTTTCTTTTCCCCCCTGTTTGTAAACAATATATGCAAATATACCCTCAATTTACCAAGACTCATCTTCTATATTCCCTTATGTTACTTAACTCCTCCATACTCGAAAGTTACCCTGAAACCATATGTCCATATTAATTTCACATTCATTTATCCTACAAAGGCTTCATCATTTGAGATCCAATGACAAGTTTCACCTACCAAAATAAGACCATCTGTCAAATTCATCTCATAACAACTGCAGATAAATGGGGGAATCAAGAAAAAAAATGATGAAATACACAACTTCTCCTAGTACACCCCAAGTACAAATCCCCCCTCCATGTGATTTGTGTGATACCACAAGTAATTATACTAACATTTTCCCAACCCTACCTGAGCTTAGGAACCTATTATCTCCATCCACAAGTCTTTCCATTAATAAAAAATCATCAATATGGGGAATACTCTCTTCTCCTCAAGTAGAACCCCTCAAACATAAGAAAAAATCCCTATGTACCAACCATCCATGCACCATATGTTTTTAGTGTTTTCATTACACTCATTATTGTTTGGCTCTCCCATAATTTTGGAATACCTTTTTTGTTATTCCTCGATATCCATACCCTATTAATAAATCACATACAACCTCCTCAAAGCTTATCACAATCAAATTTGCTTCAACATCAATCAAGACACCCACCACTCACCCATGTTCATCCTATGAATAGAGTGGTTATATCTAACCCATTTATGTCAACATGATTCATTATAAGAATGATATGGTCCCTCTCTCTTGCTCACACATTGATAACATCACACACCATTTTCCCCTATTGATATTGTGGGTTTTTGACACACTTATAATTTAAATTCCCAAACTTAAAAGAAGAATGAGCAGAATACCTTGAGCAGTTAAGGAAATACCACAACACCTCTCCACCTCTATCGAACCCCCTCTTCTCACATCAAGAGGATATTTTACCACCATCACATCATACAACTTGACATCTCAACATGTTCTACATATCCTCATCAATCACATCTATGACATATGACCCCAATCCCCATTTATAGTAGTGGAAAATAGAACATGATCATTAAGTTACACCCCTCCCCCTTCCCCATGTGTTGAGTATTGGCCATAATATACTATCTCTAACTTCATGGCATCATATAGCTTAGTAGACACATCACACACAAACAATATTTCTTATTCAAGTCCCCTGACTCCACTTCCTACACCTCTAGTATTCAACCCTCCAAATAATTTATTTAATAACCTCTTCCACTTACACAAGGACATCCTAGCAATCATGAATTCCTCTAAGACACCTTAGATGACATGCACCATCATTTCTACATTTTGTCTTGGAACACACCCATGCACACCATGATGGCCAAACAATACTATGTCAAAACCAAGTATTGTATCCCTCCCGGCCATGTCGACTGGTTCAAAAATCACATTCTTGCACCCGATGCTTTTGAAGAGGGTAACATGGTCAGCATTTCACCTACCATCAAGGTGGATATTTAGATCAACCCTAGAGTCACTAAAAACATCTTACTTGTATCCTCCTATTATCAACAAGAATTCATTGCTTACAATGCATTATTCCAAGATTTTTGGGACATCTTCACTCGGTCATAGTAAAAAATACCAAGTCTAGACCCTTCCATCGTTGAAAATCATATCGATACATGGCCTAAAATATCCCCAGTATGACTGAAACAATAACCAATACATCCATATAAATCTCCCTCTATTAAAGCAATAATAGAGAAACTCTGTCCATACATATTTATTTATCCCATTGCTTACATGTCTTGGGTCTCAAATCATGTCCCTGTTAACCAAAAACCTGGAACTATTCAAGTATGCATTGATTTCATGGACTAAATTAGTCTTATCCCAAGGACAATTTCCCAACCCCCTTCATCGACCAAGTTGGAAATGCTTTTGTTAGGAATGAAGGCATCTCATTCATGGATGTATTTTTGGGATACATTCAAATACATATTTTCCAACATGGTCAATACAAAAAAAAATTTACCATGAGGAAAATTATGACATTTGGACTCAAGAATTCTACCGCATTTTAAAGCAATATATCATAAAATTTGATATGCATCATCTTAGAATACCTTGATGACTTGACTTCCAAGAGTAAAAATGATTTGATCACATCACCAACCTTTGTACTATATTCTTGCAATGTTAGAAATACATGCATGAACCCCCTAAAATGCATCTTTTGTGTCGTCATGGGAATTTTAGTCAAGTTCATTGTCTCTAAGAAGGGGATCACCATTGATCCTCTAAAATTTAAGCCGTCTTAAAACTCCCCTCACTAAAGACATGTTTTTAGTTATAGATGTTATAATTTTAATGGTTATACTATATATTTAAACATTTAGCATCATAAAATTATAACCATATGTAATAGGATCACTGAAATAGTGATAGGAACAACAATACAAAAAGAACACAGAGGTTTTACCTAGGAAACCACAAGGGAGAAAACCCAATAAAACTTCCTCAATAGAGAATTCAACCAAGCACAGTGAACAACCCCAAGAACAAGAATATTAAATCCTTGTCTTCAACAGACATCTTCACTCTCTTTCTTGTGCACTTTCTTGAGTGAGATGTGTGTCTAAATGAGTTGAGATCCTCCCCTATTTATACTCATCAAGTGAGTAACATTTTTATGTAACTAGGTCGGCCTATTGCTCTAAACAAGGTTGACTTACCTAGGGAGATTTAAAATAAATTTTGTATAATATTCTTATGGGTACTATTGACCTAACTTACAATAGAAGGTTTACATTGATTCTTTTAAGTACAATTACATGACAAAAAACATCAATAACATCTCTCAAAGGAGGTACAACAATAATACAATAAAATTACAATAAGGATATATTTCGAAGCTACATTTTTTTAACACTCCTTCTTAACAAGGAAGGTATTCTTCAACATCAACAACAACAATTGTACAACTGATTGGTAAATCTATATATCATAGGAAGTTTTGGAACAAAAACAACATCATATATCTTGAAAATCATCATCGGCATCAACATCAGCATGTAACTGTTGGAACATCATCATCATTTGGAGCATCATCATCAACATCAGCATGTGAATCCTAGAATATCATCATCAGCATACATATAGAGAAACTCTATCATGGGAACTCTGGTAGATTAAACAGGCCTTATCTGAATTACTAATCCTTTTGGACCAAACAATCCTAGTAATACATACCAATCTACTTGGGGAACAAACATGCCTTATCTGACTTCCTAATCCTGTCAAACCAAACAATCCTTATCTAACTTGCTAATCCTATCAGACCAAACATGCCTTATCTGACTTGCTAATCCTTTCAGACAAAACAATCCTACTCAGACACACCAATCTTCCTAGGATCAAACAGGCCTTGTCAGACTGACATACCAATCCCTCTGGGATCAAACAAACATTGTTAGGATGACATGCCAATCCTAGACTGAGTTGCCACACTATAGCTCCATGAAACAACAACAACATCATGATCATCACTCCCTCTTATGAGGGTGGTCCTTTTGGACTACGCCAATCTTGTCTCTAACTCAATATCGAACAATCCCACAAGTAGCTTTTGAAGACACATTACCTCATAACTTATTGAACAAGATGCAATATACAGTTCCTCAACTATACTCAGTGCTACACTTGTATGATTCTTGCTTGTTAAAGCATCATACCACCTAGTACCATGGTCACATACACCTAGGACACACTTTCATTTGTTTTGTACTTATGTCATATGAGCCAAACCTTGGTTATGTTGGTCTAGCAAGGTACTTTGGTGTTTTGGACTCATTAATGCACCCAAGCTCCCTCATTTTACCATTTTGGATACACATGCACCCTGATTTATGATTTTTTAGTTTTTGGTGCACTCCCACTCCTTAAAACAGGGAAACCGATTGACCGTAGGTGCTCATGCATGGTATTGGGTGTTTTTGGCTCTTTTGGACCATTTATTGCTGCCTAAAGCCACTCCCACTCACCCATGCACTCTAGCATGACTATCCTACCCTCATTTATGTCCTATCATACTTCATCCACATTCACATGGCCATTCATTCCCGGTAAAGGTGGTTTGAGAGATCATTGGTCCACCTAGGGGGGTTTGAGGTCCAATCTAAGCCTAAAATATGAATGCATCCAATTTTCCTCCAAGGAATAAAAATTTAATCCTATTGTATTATAATATTGTTCCATACATATTTTCATGTTGGACAGTAATAGAAACTTTAGATATCGACACTATTCCTATATGTTAATTTTGTTATTTTCACTGTTTTCCTACATTGTTTTGTGAAATTATTGAGTTGTGAGGATTCCCTTAGCTTATATATATTGTTGTGAATCATATTTTCACATGGTATTAGAACTCTTTGGAGCTACAATTCGAATTCAGAGCGTTTGAGTTGCAATCTAGGGCCTCCTCCAGAAAAATTCGACTGTTTGCATTGCAGGTAGTTCTAGTGTCTTTGTCACTCAATGCGCAAGATGAAATGGATCAGAGTTGTGTATCACTTAATCCATTCACTTATTTTTAATGGAAGGCTGAAATGGTGATCCGGGTGAGTTCGAAAGGCCTCTACATAGTAACCATGGGGACTAAGGTTGATCCCAACTCTGTTGTGGAAAAATCGAAGTACTTCAATTGGTTGGATGAAGCGTTTGGGATTCTTTGTCTCAGTATTTCGAGGGACCTTATCTTCCATGTAGACAATATTAATACACCCAATGAATTTTGGATCAATCTCAAGTCACTATTTGGGAATACTGATGAGATGAGAGGACACCAACTCGAAAATTAGTTGATCTCATTGAGCCCAACTCAGTTTGAGACAATCCAACATTTCTTCACAAAGTTCAAATCCTTTACACTTCAGCTGAAATAGTGTATAATTGAGAATTAAGAGGATCAGTTGATATTGTCCATTATTTTGAAGCTATTCCATGAGTATTTAGTGTTTGTCTCCACATTCCACTCAAGCAAGCTAACCATTCGAAATTGGAGAATGCCTCCATAGGAAGACTTCATGGAGTATTTGACTAAAGAAAAAAACAAATTGGTGCAAATGGGTACCATTAAATCCACCAAGGATCAAGCCCTTGTTGCATGTTTTTCAAATCAATCCAAAGGAAATATGAAATCCAAATATTCGAAGCAGCAAGAGAAGAAGAAGCAGGAGAAGCCCAAATATTCAAATGGGGTTTTGAATCCTAGCAATGAAAAAGAGGAGAAGAAGAAAGAGAAGAAAAAATGCACTTATTGTCACAAGGTTGGAATCTAGAGAGTGTATGCATGAAGAAAATCATTGACATGATGGCGCAACTCCTTGAGAACATCCCCATTCCATAAGGTGCAAGGAAGAAAGAGGGAGGTTCAAGCTCAGAGAACAAGGAAATATGCCATGCTTTGGTTGATGGATCTTCAGTATTTTTATTCCTTCATAATAGATTCAGGTTACTCAAGGCACATGGATTCCATGCAAAATTTCTTCTCGACCCTACATCCTTAGAGTTGTCCATCCATCCTCATGGGTGATGACTCCGAGATCCTAGCCAAATGGATTGGAAAGATTGATCTAGACAATGGGTACTTCAACAATGTGTTGTATGTCCCTAATATTGCAGCGAACCTACTCTCTGTCTATCAAATGACACACATAGGTACAACCAAGAGAGTAACATTTACTCAAAATGATGTCTATATTTCATAAACTTCTACAGGTCAAATTGTTGCAATGGGTTTTGTTGACCATGATTCGAGAATGTATAAGTTCTCTCACTTCCTTCCTTACTCCCAAGGGAATAAAATCCTTTCACATGCCAATGATACCAGTAAAATATGGCATGAGAGGTTTGCACACCTCAACTACAGATATCTTCAAGCATTAAGCAAAGAAAACATGGTTGTAGGGATTCCAAGTATCAAGTTTTCCAAAGGCAAATGCAAGGGTTGCATAGTGGGGAAACATGTTGAGTGCAAATATGACAAAGGAAAGTAAAGGAGGGTTGTACAAGAGCTTGATTTGATCCATTCATATATGATAGGGCCTCTTCCCACACCCTCATATGGAAACTCAAGGTATTTTTTGAGTTTCATAGATGATTTCTCAAGGTACTATTGGGTGTATTTTCTCAAGCAAAAATATGAAGTTTTTGATACTTTCAAAGTGTTCAAAGCTTTAGTTAGGAACATGAGTGAGAATAAAATAAAGGTTCTTAGGAATTAAAATAGTAAGGAGTATGTCAAAAATAAATTACAACATCTATGTCATGAAAGTGGCATTCATATATAGCATTATGTGCCCCACACACCATAACAAAATGGTGTTGCAAAGCGCAATAATAAAGCTCTAAAAGAGATGGCTACATGCATGATGGAGGATAAGGATATGTCTTTGAAGATATGGAATGAAGCCATAAATTTTGTTTTATATGTTCATAAAATAGTTCCACAAAAATCATTAGAAGAGAAAACCCCATTCGAGGCTTAGAGTGGTTGCAAGCCCAACGTTTCTCATTTTAGGGTTTTTGGCTCAAAGGCTTGGGCTAGAATTACCCCCGAGAAGAGAAAGGCCTTGAAACCTCAAAGAAAGGAGTCCATTATGGTTGTATATGGTGAATATGTAAAGGGATACAATCTATTTGATCCCTCATCTTATAAAACATTCATTGAAATAAGTGTACAGTTTGAAGAAGAGCCCAAGCAGGAGATCGAACTAGTCAAGGGGGGATGCTCACATCCTCCACTCAATGATGATGTAAGTGATAATTAAGATAATCATCCTCCACTCTTTGATTTTTCTGATTCTTATATTTAAGATGATATTGATGACATGCATACAGATCATGACTCACCCATATGGCCAAAGTGGGCTAAGAAAACCATACAAGAAGTCGGTGATCTTGCTGGAGATCCACTAGACTCTAGGAAGACTAGATCTCAATTTCACAATGCTTTATCCACTTGTGAATTGAATATTTCACAGAGATTCTTTATGATGGTTGGATCTGATCCTCAAACATATCACGAAGCATCACTTCACCCAATATGGCATCACTTGACCCATATATGGATCGTCATGGGTGTGTGGCTCATGTTATTTTGTGCTCCCAACATGCCAGGGTGTCTGATCATGCTGAAAACCATTTACAATAGCACATGGATATTTAATTGAATATGTATTGAGGGTAATCCATTATAAGGTAAACTCAACAAACAATTCTGTAGCAGCATGATTTGTTTCATTATTAAAAGTATGGTACACATTCTTTCTTTTGTGCAAGCATAAAATCATGATGTGGTTTGAACTATGGATATACTGGCATGTGGTTTATGGTATTGATTAGTCTTGAATATTTGGTTTTTGAAGACATTTGAAGGGTATAAGTAGAGATTCTTACCCATGGATAGTCAATCGCCAGCATTATGAAGTCTGTAATATGTGGACAACAGTAAGTGAACATTTCCAGTCATGATATTTTCCTCCATGAAGGCTTATAAAGTTTTTTCTCTATTCTTCAACATTCCACTTTCTCAGGTTTGTCATTTTCTTTTCTGAGGACGGAAACAAATATTCAGTTTGGGGGAAGATGGTTATTTGAATTTTATGGCCTTGCATGTTCTTCAGTTTATTTACTTCTATTAGGTGTATACACAATGTCATTTTCTGCAAAAGATGGGTATGAGAATTAGATTGAATTTTCTCCTGAATGAGGAATATTGTCATTATTCCATTTCTTAATAGCATGAATACCTTATTTAAGCAACTTATTTGAAATACTCCATCGTTCACATTGTTGTGTTGTGGAAATATGGCATTCTATAGAAATAAGTGGATCGTCTTTAGAGAAAAAGGGTCGTTGCTGATAATTATAATGTAGATACAACTTCTTGTCAAAGGTTTGATTGGAACCTTTCATGATTGGTGTGAGCCATATTCTATTTATCTTTGCTTCTAGTTGTTCTTCCACTACGAGACTGATAACATGCATATAAATGGTATGAATCTCTACTATCTAGGGATGGAGATAATCACAAGAAATTTCATTGAAGAAACTTTGTTTGCTATCATCATTGCAATCATGGTTTAGTGTTATTTGCAAATATAGCTCACATTTTTTTAATACAAAAGTACAAAAATTGAAATGCGAATATCTTGAAAATAGTAAACTTGTTTTTTATGAAATTTTGAGGGAAGAAGAATCATGGTAATAATAACAATCGTGGCAAGTTTCAACTCAATCCAGTGTACGGTTTTCAAGAAAATGGAAACCATCACCTACATCCATTTTGCATTTTTCTCAAAATTTGTGATCATGGGTTTCTCTAATTTTTGGTTTGGAGATGAATTGGGATAATAGAAAATTGATTGAAAAAATCAGCCAAACCCAGTTTATAGTTTGTGAAAAATTGATTCACAAAGGTTGCTTCTACACCTGCAAAATTTGTTGATATAGACCTGTAGTGACTTATTTGCTTATATCTTGAAATTGGTAAGGTGGATTGATGTGGTTTTTGGTATGGTGAAGCATGGGATTAGTATAAATATGCCCACAAATTTTCAACAAAATACACTTTGTACTTTATGAGAAAATATGGTGTTTTACCACTGTTTCAGTATTGTTTCAGTAGTATTTTAACAATGTTTTAGCATCACTTGAGAACTAATTTTAGAAGTATGGTGCTATGAAAACTGAGCATATAATTTCTATGATGATTTGCATGACCTTGTATTGAGAAATCATTACTTGTGGTGTTCTTGGTTTGCTAATGATGACATGTTTTAAGAGTGTCTTTTCATGATAAGTGCAACAACCATTGTTTTTGAAGAGATTTCAAGGTTCTTAGTATTATCAGTTGGACATCATAGAAGTATTATAGAAATGGTTTTTGGCTAGTGTTCATTGAGAAATGGGAGCCTTTACAGCTTGGTTGATATAAAGGTGTTGGGTTGCATGAGTACATGCAACATATTCAGTTTGGGGGTGATGTTGGGCCGTGGAAATGCCCCTATTTCACACCACATTTTTCCTACCTGTAATCCCTTATGGTATTCCCATCACCTTGTATTAATGCTTATTAATCCATTTTTATGCTTATTTGCAGGATTTATACCTAAGGTGATTTCCATTTGCATTTCCTTAGTATTTCATGTGAATTATGATTAAAAATTGGAAAAATAACATATTTTGCACTTATCTTTGCAACATGGATGAGTTTGATGCTTTTGCAAGACCAGTTATAGGCCAGTTATTGTTACTCCAGGATATTTGTCACAATTCATATGGTTGAAAATAAGCAAAAGTCCATCCTTCATATTTTTCATATGAGAGATTATTAATTCATTACTGTTGTTGTTACTCCTGTTGTTATTGTTGTTGCTACTCCATGAATCCACCTTGGAGAAACATATTCATTAGGCGTAATGCATTTTTATAAATTCATTATTTCTATCATTCATATATGTCTCAAATTATGATGTTAAATTACTTGAAGATGAAAGGGGAAATTTGGTGGTGGATGAGAACACATATTTGATTTATTTACAAATATTTGAAGACCTCCATGTAATATATGATGGACCCAACAAGCTAAATGCTATTAGGAGTCACTTAGGATGCATTTTGGGAATGGTATGATGACTCAAATCTCTAAATTCAAATTTGACTTCAAAGGGATCCTAAATAGCATGGAGGTTAGCAAAATATTTGAGATTAGCTTTGAGTTGATTTTGAGATCCTAAGTATTAGTAATTTGGTGAGGCTATTTTGGATCTTCATTTATTATTTTTTATGGAAAATTTATGTATAAATAAGAGTTCCTTCTCCATTCCAAGGGGAGGACTCTTAGAGAAACAAGTCCAATTTGTGATAGAATAAGAAATTTATTCATTTTTATCTCTTTTGTAATTTAGATTGTAGTCTTTAATTTTTCTCTTTTGTTAACGTAGATTGCAATTCTTAGTTTCTCTAATTTGTAATTAGACTATCTTCTTCTTATTTCTTAGCATAGGATGTATTTTACTTTGATTCATTTGTTTTTGTAGATGTAAATTCAATTCAGGTTTCTTTATTTATGCAAGTGTGTTAGATTCATAGATTAGCATGGTTTCAACCATAGTGTGAGCATGATTTATTTTTCTGTAAGTGTGAGTATGTTTTGATTATGCAAGAGTGGAAGTGGATTTATTTTTCCATACAGTATGAATTAGTTTTAGTATTTACTTTCTGCAATTTAATTTTATGTTGTGTGATTTACTTTGGTGCAACGCATATTAGATTACCAATGTTAGTGAGGAAACTGTAACTTGCATATATTTTGCATGATGAACTTGAAATAATAGACGTTACCCGGGATTGATAATTTATGTTGTGAATTGATTGTTTTAATAAGCATTTAATCTTCCCAACATTTTGGTGACATTGTCGGGGAGGTCATCGAAGGTGCAAACATACACACTAGCTTTGGTTTTAGTTGAATTTCATGGTAGATGTGTTCTTGATCCTAAGGTGTCAAGGTGGTAAGACGTAGTGAAGAGATACACATTGCTCAATAGACTGTAAGAGGATCATCCTCATAAGGGTCAGGGCATGTAGATTGTTTGATTACTTTTTAGTTCATCGAATTCGCTTTGAGTGATGTTTTTATTTATTTGCATTTAAGGATTCATTTCATTTTTGCATCATTCCTCTCAGTAGTGCGGTAAGAGCCACCAATATTTCTAATCTCTCTTTTGTAGCAAGTTGGTAAGAAGAAGGAAGCATTGGTGAATGAAGACCCCAGTAGAGGAGGATCTATGAGGATTTAGAAGACTTCAAGCTTGAAACTTGTACGATCCTGGTAAGTGGTCGGATTTCACTTTGTTTGATTATTTTTAATAAATTATATTGAAAATGTGACAACCACAAAATTACACAGGTTTATTTCAAAAATCGTGTCATTTTTTAGGAGTTGCAGCAATTGTTGCAACACACTATGTAAGTCATTCTTGCTACAAAATTATTCAAATTTTGATATGTGGGTGTATTCCATTAAAAATTATATCATTATAGGCATCTAAAACCATCTGTATCATTGTTTGGGAGCTATATTTTGTTTATTCCATTTTGTGGCTTTTTGGCATGTTGGAATTCACTAAAATATAGTCTGGACAGTCTTATTTTGAGGGACCAAATAAAATTATTTTTAAAACATGTTTCTACCCAAAGTATACCTTTTATTTTAGTTTCCAATCCAATTTTAATTTTTCACTTTGGTTGTCAAACAAAAAAGATATGATCAAAATACTAACAAGAGGTAAAGTAGGGAGCTCAAAAACAAAGTTGGGACAGTCATGTTTTGGGAGACCTAATGGATGGATTTTAAAACCTATTTATATGGTATTTTCTCCTATGTATCTAGTTCACAACACAATTTTAATCATTCAATATATATATTGTACGAAGGAGATATGCCCAAAATACTAACTTCCTATCATAAATCTGCACTCTAAAAACTCCGCTTTCTCGGTTGTTCATTTATTTAATACATTATTTATTATTGTATTTAAAACATATTTATATTTTATATACATGGATTAATCTACTTTCACCTCCAATTGGAATAACGTCAATCCACCTTTAAATGAAAATTTTGTGTTCAAAATAATGACTATTGGTCTAGGCTGGAACTCACAAACAACATTAGGATGCAGACTGTTACTCCTATTATATGACATATCATATCATGGAATTTTTTAGACATGTTTATAGTGGAGGTATCCCTGTTAATACAATTTCATTTTTCTTTTAAATCACTCAAAATGGATAAGGAACGAAGAATTTATTATCAAAACACGGATGGTTAGTCTGGATGGCCACTGCTTTCTAATAGGTATAAAGTGAATTTGGTTTCATTCATTTTCTTTGGATTTTTTTTATAAGAAATACATATCATTTTTTTTCATATGTATTGGATTAATAAATCCTATACACCTCTCTTATTCCATGATCTCATGTTGTATTGCAGGAAAGAGCTAGTTTGTTTTGCAGGTCCTCAAAAGATTGAAGAAGGTCAATACATGTACAAGTGGATTTTGATGAAAATTAATTTTTCATAGCATATGGGAATACCTTCCAGACATTCAAGATTTAATATGTTCCAATTTTTAGCTACCCAAACAAATACTTTGTCTCAGATTGAGAACACACACACGAAGAATTGATCTATGGACCAGGTGAAGACCAATGTTTTAGGAGTCAAGTCTCATTGTTACATCTCAATCCCATTGCTTCCAAACAATCATTCAATTATACCTCATGATTATCATGATCATTCACCAACATTATGGTATACATATGCATTTCAATATATATGCATGTTGAAAGTCTCCTTTGCTTATGTAGTTGTCTCTGAAAACCAATGACCTTCATTATAATATCATTCATGTAACCACTAATTTTAGATCAATTTCAGCCTCCACTCCTCCAATTCCATGATTTCCTGCTCCACCCACCCCTAACCCACACCAGAAATATATCTTGGCTCACTTACCATGCCAATTTTTCCCATTTTCCTACCCAATTTCCAAATAAAAGTTGATGGTGAAAACTTGTCTCAGGCGCCATCAGACCTTGGAATGCTTGAAAACTAGGTTTCTAGCAAGTATTCCTTGGGAAGAATAAAATTTTCACTGTGAAAACCATTTGAGTGCAGTCAGACAAATACTTTTTGAAAACCATCTTGTTGGCGAACAAGGTTTTCAAATAAAATAAGAAATAAGTAATTCCATCCAAGTTTCTCTTTGAATAAATATTTTTGAGTTCCTCTCTGAATAAGGTTTCAATATTCATTTCTACATCATAAGAATATTCTATATCTACATCATGCTACACGCCCAGAATCCACATTGCTCCATCTTGAAAATATTTACATCATTGTGGACACATCATATCGCTTGCTACTACATATATCAAGGAATTCATAGGTAGGAACATGTATGCTTGTTTTTCCTTTATTTATTCATAGTTCTTTGAATGCTATGGATTTGTATTTGGAAAATCACTCAAGTATTTTTCCATACTTCCTCCTTATATACCAAATTTCCAAGGGTAGTAAAATATTTCAGTTTGGGGAGGTACCATCATCCATCGTCACGCTTTCCCATCCCTTACCATCCTAGTTATTACAACATATTATTAAGTCCATTCCCACACCCCCTAACTATCGTAGCACCAAAACTCCTTCTTGTTGCCACACAAGAACTAGCAGTAGGAAATCCTATTGTTGACACACAAGAACCAACAGTAGGAAAAAGGGAAAGGGAATCGTTGTTGCTACACAAGAACCAACAATAGGATAAGTGAACAGAAATCCTTGTTGTTGTCACACAAGAACCAACAATAAGAAATGAGCAGTTGGTGTACATGCACAAGCTATGGGAACTATTGAAAGAAAGGTGATATTGAAAAGCCAAGGAGAATTTTTGCAAGAAAGGAATAGGTTGGCCACAAGAACCTACAACAAAATTATTTGTTGTAGAATCCATTCCTACATGAGAACCTACTGGCATACAAACAAGGTGGGAATGGAGGTGTGATTTCTTTGATTTGTTTGTATGATCCATTGTTGCATATAATTGTTCATATCTTCAAAATTAAAGCTGAGATTCATTAAGAGATGCATTATGTGCATTTTTTCAAGCCATTTGATGGAGAAAAACATGGGTCATAAGAAATGGAAAATTAAAGGATCAATCGTATTGCAAAATTATTTTCCCAGAGATGGATCGTGATGGGTGTGTGTATCATGTTATTTTGTGCTCCCAACATGCTAGGGTGTATGATGATGCTGACAACCATTTACAATAGCACATGTATATCTAATTGAAGATGTCTTGAGGGTAATCCATTATAGGGTAAACACAACCAACAATTCTGTAGTAGCATGGTTTGTTTTATTATTAAAAGTATGGGACACATTCTTTCTTTTGTGCAAGTATGAAATTATGATGTGGTTTGAATTGTGGATATACTCGCATGTGGTTTATGGTATTGATTAGTCTTGAATATTTGGTTTTCGAAGACATTTGAAGGGTGTAATTAGAGATGTTTACCAATGGGCAGTCAATCGCCAACATTATGAATTCTGTAATATGTGGACAATAGTAAGTGAACATTTTTAGCCATGATATTTTCCTCCAGGAAGGCTTATAAAGGTTTTTTTTCTCTATTCTTCAACATTTCACTTTCTCAAATTTGTCATTTTCTTTTACGAGGACGGAAACAAATCTTCAGTTTGGGGGGAGATGGTTATTTAAAGTTTATGGAATTGAATGTTCTTCAGTTTATTTACTTCTATTGGGTGTATAGACAATGTCATTTGCTGCAAAAGATGGGTACAAGAAATAGATTGAATTTTCTCTTGGATGAAGAATTGTCGTTATTTCATTTCTTGATAGCATGATTACCTTGTTTAAGAAACTTATTTGAAATAATCCATTGATCACATTGTTGTGTTGTGGAAATATGGAATTCTACAGAAAGAAGTGGATCATCTTTAGAGAAAAAGGGCCATTGCTGATAATTGTAATGCAAATGCAACTTCTTGTCAGAGGTTTGATTGGAACCTTTCATGATTGGTGTGAGCCATCTTCTATTTATCTTCGCTTCAAGATGTTCTTCCACAACGAATTTGATAACATGCATATAAATGGTATGAAACTCTATTATCTAGGGATGGAGCTAATCAAAAGAAATTTCATTGAAGAAACTTTGTTTTCTATCATCATTGCAATCATGGTTTAGTGTTTTTTTTTTACAGAAGCATAGGGGTAGATTATATTAGTGCCGGTATTTAGCTACCGAAAGCTTGATACATAGATATTCAGCTACAAATATGCCGAGCCAGTTCGGCTTCGTGTCATTATATCTGTCCGATGTTGGATGGGTTTTTTTTTTTTTTTTGATACGGTCTGCCATTCGCTGCTTTGGCCTTGCTCGTGGTTTCCCGTCTGACCTTGTGTTTCTTCAGCATCGGCAATATCAGCCCAGTTTGAGACTCCCTGGGTTGGCTTTGGCGACGTGGGCGGAGGTATTTCTACTGGGTCTGTCCTCTGAGCAAGTTCTTTGGGGGCAGAATCGGCTTCCTCTTCTGGTGCCGGGGTCTTCCCTTCAACTTGCTTCTCCGGAGGTGCTTCTTTCCACCAAGTGGACCTTTGGCTTCGGGGCAATCTTCTTTTTCCTGATGATTTCTCGCAGTTACGGGCTATATGCCCTGTTTCAAAGCAGACCCTGCATCTGAAGCAGAGATTCTCGTAATCGATCTTCTGGGTCCAAGAGTAGCCCTTGCCAAGGAGATTGATTTCTGCTGGGAATCCATTTTTGAAGTCCATTTCTACATAGATCCTTGCAAACGTGGTTCGGTCTATACTCTCATCTGGACAATTGCAAAGAAATTTACCGAGACCGTTTCCAATAGACTCAAGAGATTTTCCCTCCCAGAAATGCAGGGGAAGAGAAGGGAGTCTCACCCAGACCGGAGCGGTGGAGATGGAGGCCGTGGATGGGTCAAAGTCAAGGGTCCATGGCTTCATGGACAGCCCTGCTCTGCCCCAGAACCACGGCCCGGAGCTAGAAACCTTGAATCTATCATCATTGGAATCAAAAATAGCCACGAAGAAACCCTTCGCACAAGGGCAAGCAACAACCTCACCATCAACAAGAGGAGACCAAGCAGAAGAGATCCAGCATCGGAGATCTGCCAGGCTAGGCCAGAAGCCATTGAATCTGCAAACCAAAGAAGTCTTGCTTAACTCAGAAGCAAACTCCAGGGCTTCATCCGGCATCTGGATGGAGATCGCTGGGGCTTCTGGAATGGCAGCGGGCAAAACAGAGGACTCCCCCCGACTAGAGGCCACTTATTTGAAAGAAGGGCAGACCCTTCGTTGAGAGGCCACGTCCTTGAGAGAAAGGTTTCCAAGAGAGGAAACCGGATCTGGAGGAGGAGGGCCGGCGCTGATCGGGACAGCCACGGAGTTCATGGCGGCTGCAACAACAAGCGGAGGGCGAGCTGGAGGCCGCAAGGGCGATCTGGAGGGCGATCTGGAGGCGGATGGCGAACTGGAGGGCGATTTGGAGGCCGCCATGGCAGAGGCAATGCTGAGATGAGCTGCGAGGGTGGACTGGAGGCCGTGAGAGTGCTGGAGGGGCGGCAGGAGGCCGAAGCCCTCAGCAAAACCTAGACGCGAGCTTCAGAAACGCCGCCCAGCCCAAAAACCAACAATATCATTCAATCATGGTTTAGTGTTATTTGCAAATCTAACTAACATTTTTTTAATACAAAAGTACAGAAACTGAAATGCAAATATCTTGCAATTGGTAAATTGGTTTTTTATGAAATTTTAAGGGAAGAAGCATCATGGTAAGAATAAAAAGCGTGGAAAGTTTCATCTCAATCCAGTGTATGGTTTTCAAGAAAATGGAAACCATCACCTACAACCATTTTGCATTTTTCTTGAAATTTGTGATGTGGTTTTCTCTAATTTTTTGTGTGGAGATGCATTGGGATAATAGAAACTTGATTGCAAAATTCAGCCAAACCTAGTTTGTAGTTTGTGAGAAATTGGTTCAGGATTAAAGTTGTTTAAACAACAGCTAATACACCTGCAAAATTTGTTGATACAGATATGTAGTGACTTATTTGCTTATATCTTGTAATTGGTAAGTTGGTTTGATGTGGCTTTTGGTATGGTGAAGTATGGGATTAGTATAAATATTCCCACAAATTTTCAACAAAATACACTTTTATGAGAAAATTTGGTGTTTCAGTAGTATTTTAACAGTGTTTCAGTATCACTTGAGAACTAATTTTAGAAGTATGTTGGCTATGAAAACTGGGCATATGATTCCTATGATGATCTACATGACCTTGTATATAGAAATCATTACTTGTGGTGTTCTTAGTTTGCTAATGATGACATGTTTTAAGAGTGTCTCTTCATGATAAGTGCAATGAGCATTGTTTTTTAAGAGATTTCAAGCTTCTCGGTATTCTCAGTTGGAAAAGCATAGAAGTATTACAGAAATGGTTTTTGGCTAGTGTTCATTGAGAAATGGGAGACCTTATAGCTTGGTTGATACACATGTATTGGGTTGCATCAATACATGGAACATATTCAGTTTGGGGGTGATGTTGGGTCGTGGGAATGTCCCTATTTTACACTACATTTTGCATACCTTTAATCCCTTCTTTCATTCACATGACCTTGTATTAATGCTTATTAATCCATTTTTATGCCATTTTGCAGGATTTATACCTAAGGTTGTTTCCATTTGCATTTCCTTAGTATTTTGCGTGAATTATGATTAAACATTGGAAAAATAACATACTTTGCACTTATATTTGAAACATGGATGAGTTTGATGATTTTGCAAAACCAATTACAGGCATGTTGTTGTTACCCCAAGATATTAGTCACAACTCATATGGTTGAAAATCAACAAAAGTGCATACTTGGTATTTTTCATATGAGAGATTATTAGGTCATTATTGTTGTTGTTACTCCTGTTGTTATTGTTTTTTCTACTCCATGAAACCACCTTGGAGAAACATATTCATTAGTGATAATGGATTTTTATAAATTCATTATTTCTATCATCCGTATATGTCTCAAATTATGATGTTAAATTACTTGAAGATGAAAGGGGGAAGTTGGTAATGGATGAGAGTTCATATTTGATTTATTTACAAAGATTTGAAGACCTCCATGTAATATATGATGGACCCAACAAGTTAAATGTTATTAGGATTCACTTAGAATGCGTTTTGGGAATGTTATGATGACTCAAATTTCTAAATTCGAATTTGACTTCAAAGGCATCCTAATTAGCATGGAGGTTAGCCAAATATTTGAGATTAGCTTTGAGTTGATTTTGAGATCCTAAGTATTAGTAATTTGGTGAGGATATTTTGGATCTTCATTTATTATTTGTTATGGAAAATTTATGTATAAATAAGAGTTCCTTCTCCATTCAAAGGGGAGGACTCTTAGAGAAACAAGTCCAATTTGTGATGGAATAAGAAATTTATTTATTTTTATCTCTTTTGTAATTTAGATTGTAGTCTTTAATTTTTATCTTTTGTTAATGTAGATTCCAATTCTTAGTTTCTCTAATTTTTAATTAGACTATCTTCTTTTGATTTCTTAGCATAGGATGTATTTTACTTTAAGTCATTTATTTTTGTATATATAAACAATTCAGGTTTCTTTATTTACGCAAGTGTGTTAGATTCATAGATTAGCGTGGTTGCAACCATAGTATAAGCGTGATTTATTTTTCTGTAAGTGTGAGTATGTTTTGATTATGCAACAGTGGAAGTGAATTTAATTTTCCGTACAGTATGAATTAGTTTTAGTATTTAATTTCTGCAATTTACTTTTATGTTGTGTGATTTACTTTGCTGCAATGCATATTAGATTACCAATGTTATTGAGGAAACTGTAACTTGCATATATTTTGCATGATGACGTTGAAATAATAGACGTTACCCTAGATTGATCATTTATGTTGTGAATTGATTGTTTTAATAAGCAATTAATCTTCCCAACATTTTGGTGATGTTGTCGGGGAGGTCATTGAAGGTGTAAACATACAAACTATATTTGGTTTTAGTTGAATTTCATGGTAGATGTGTTCTTGATCCTGAGGTGTCAGAGAAATAATACGTAGTGAAGAGATACGCATTGTTCAAGAGACTGTAACAGGATCAGCCTCATAAGGGTCGAGGCATGTAGATTGTTTGATTACTTTTTAGTTGATTGAATTTGATTTGAGTGATGTTTTTATTTATTTGCATTTAATGTTTCATTTCATTTTTGCGTCATTCCTCTCAGTAGTGGGGTAAGATCCACCCATATTACTAATCTCTCTTTTGTATCAATTTAGTAAGAAGAAGGAAGCATTGGTGAATGAAGATCCCAACAGAGGAGGAGCTACGAGGATTTAGAAGACTTAAATCTTGAAACTTGTACGATCCTGGTAAGTGGTCAAATTTCACTTTGTTGGATTATTTTTAATAAATTATATTGAAAATATGACAACCACAAAATTACACAGGTTTATTTTGAAAATCATGTCATTTTTTAGGAGTTTCGGCAATTGTTGCAACACACTATGTAAGTCATTCTAGCTACCAAATGCTTCAAATTTTTATATGTGGGTGCATTCCATTAAAAAATATATCATTATAGACATCTATAACCATCAGATCATTGTTTGGGAGCTATATTTTGTTTATTCCATTTTCTGGCTTTTGGCATGTTGGAATTCACTAAAAGATAGTCGGGACAGTCCTATTTTGAGGGACCAAATCAGATTATTTTCAAAAAAAATTATACCCAAAGTATCCCTTTTATTCTACTTTCCAATCCAATTTTAATTTTTCACTTTGGTTGTCAAACAAAAAAGATATGATCAAAATACTGACCAGAGGTAGAGTAGGGAGCTCAAAAACAGAGTTGGGACAGTCATGTTTTGGGAGACCTAATGTATGGATTTTAAAAATATATTTCTATTGTATTTTCTCCTATTTATCTAGTTTACAACACAATTTTAATCATTCAATTTCGATATCGTATGAAGGAGATATGCCCAAAATACTAACTGTCTGTCATAAATTTGCACTCTAAAAACTTTGCTTTCTCGGTTGTTCATTGGAATATTTAATCCATTATTTATTATTGTATTTAAAACATATTTATATTGTATATACATGTATTAATCTATTCTCTCCTCCAATTGGAATCATGTCAATATGTCTCTAAATGAAAAAGTTGTGTTCAAAATAATGACTATTGGTCTAGGCTGGAACTCACAAACACCATTAGGATGCAGACTGTTACTCAAATTACATGACATATTATATCATGGAATTTTTTAAACATGATTCTAATGTATGTATACCTATTAATACATTTTCATTTTTCTTTTAAATCACTCAAATCAAACAAGGAACGATTAATTTATTATCAAAACACTGATGGATAGTCTGGATGGCCACTGCTTTCCAATAGGTATAAAGTGAATTTGGTTTCATTAATTTTCTTTGGATTTTTTTTATAAGAAATACCTATCATTTTTTTGCATATGTATTGGATTAATATATCCTATACACCTCTCTTATTCCATGATCTCATGTTGTATTGCAGGAGAGTGGTATTTTTTTTTGCACGTCCTCAGAAGATTGAAGAAGGTCAATACATGTACGAGTGGTTTTTGAAGAAAAAAAAAATTCATGCCATATGGGAATACCTTCCAGACATTCAATATTTAATATGTTCCAATTGTTACCTACCCAGACAAATACTTTGTCTTGGATTAAGAACACACACACGAAGAATTGATCTATGGACCAGATGAAGACCAATGTTTCAGGAGTCAAGTCTTGTTGTTACATTTCAATCCCATTGCTGCCAAACAATCATTCAATTATACCTCATGATTATCATGATCATTCACCAACGTTATGGTATACATATGAATTTAAATATATATGCATGTTGAAAGTCTCCTTTTCTTATGTGGTTATCTCTGAAAACCAATGACCTTCATTAGAATAGCATTCATGTAACCACTACTTTTAGATCAATTTCATCCTCCACTCCTCCACTTCCACACTTTCTTACTCCACCCACCCCTAACCCGCACCATAAATATATCTTGGCTCACTTACCATTCCAATTTTCCCCATTTTCCTACCCAAGTTCCAAATAAAAGTTGATGGTGAAAACTTGTCTCAGGCACCATCAGACCTTCAAATGCATGAAAACTAGGTTGCTGGAAAGTATTCCTTGGGAATAATAAAATTTTGACTGTGAAAACCTTGTGGGTGTAGTTAGGCAAATATTTTTTGAAAACCATCTTGTTGGCGAAAAAGGTTTTCAAATAAAATAAGAAATAAGTAATTCCATCCAAGTTGCTCTCTGAATAAATATTTCCAAGTTCTTCTCTGAATAAGGTTTCAAGATTCATTGCTACATCATAAGAATATTCTATATATACATCATGCTACATGCCCAGAATCCACATTGCTCCATCTTGCAAATATTTACATCATTGTGGACACATTAGGTCTCTTGCTACTACATATATCAAGGACTTCATAGGTAGGTGCATGTATGCTTGTTTTTCCTTTATTTATTCACAGTTCTTTGAATGCTATGGATTTGTTTTTGGAAAATCACTCAAGTATTTTTTCAAGGGTAGTAAAATATTTCAGTTTGGGGAGGTACCATCATCCATCGTCACTCTTTCCCATTGTTACAGAGAGAAATTCCTATGGCTTGGGGTACCACAACAAACAGCTTGACTCCAGAAATCAATCCTTTCCAATATGCAATAGAAATTAAATGTCTAACACTAAAGGATCAGACCTTGTACCTTATTCCGGACGGTTGAAGTAGATCCCCGTTGAGCTTTCCAATCTTCAGCTTGAATTGATCTGTTACTTCCTCAACAACAAGTAAACAATACAAGCATTATATATATCATGGTGTTAGATCTATTCTAGCATATATAATCAATAATGTACAAGCATTTGACATAATCCCATGGATAAAATATTCATTCAAACACACATTATTGGACAAGAAAAGATATTTCTATTAATATAAATCAGAGATTACAAGGTACAACCTCTGACAGCACGTCTGCGAACCAAAGAAACTGAATCCCCCACTTGGGCCTCCACCACCTCAATCCTCCATCTCTCGATAGCAAGCTCATAAGAAAAAGGAAATATTGGGAAGAACACACTAGTGCTCCAAGGGACAAAGGGATGCAGACTCAAGCATAAGTTCCGGCAAAAATGGACTATAGTTTCTTTGCTCTCAATTCTCTCTTATGCCTTCAATGTACCAAGGGGTTCCTTATATAGCTTTTCAAAGGGGTAATGAAAGGTCGAATCCAAGCGATCTCAAGGAATAGGGAAGGCCAAGAGTCAAATGAGTCGGATCCATGTCAAGGAAAACTCCAAAAGCATTTGGATTATGCACACATCCCGATGTACGTAGTTTTAGTGGTCAAACCCGCGTATATACGCGCTTATAGGTTTAAAAGTCGCATATATCATTTTTCATATGTTTTTAGGGATGATCAAGGAAACATCAAAGGACAAAAAGTGGTCCATAGGGTCTAAGGAGTCTGCAGCGGGACAGGGGAAGGCCATACAAAGTGTGATTCACCTAGAGTGGTGAAATCCGCTATAACAGATGCCCCCTAGTGTGTGAGGTCAGAGGGGTCATACAATGGTTGAAATACATTATAAGTCCATCCCATAAGTGGAGTGATGAAGGATCCCAAATGGAAGACCAGCCACCCAATCAGCATAGTACAATAATAAAAATCTGCATACAACTGCAAATACATATAGCAGTCCCGGATACATAAGAGTACAATGGCCATGAATAAGCATGATACATGATATCACATATGCGGTCATTGCCACGTAGAATATACATAGATCAGAATCTCCATGATGAAGATATACAAAGGACCATGATCTCCAAAATGGCTGAAGATATACAATAGATCAAGATCTCCATAGTGGCTAGAAATATCTGACATATACTGGAATCAAGTCACGAGAGCTGAAATCTCATGAACACTGGCATGATCAAGGAGGTAGCATATAAGAGATGCCACCAATCTGGAAATTCTTCTACACAAACCGCTATGAGTACATGTCCTACTATGTGAATAAAGGTGTCGAGGTCAAACATAGTAGCCCATCGTCTGATTACCAGTCATTGATGTATACCATTAACAGACACGAGATCACCCACCGATAATGAAAATGGGAATCAAGGTACTAGAGTGCAAACTAACAAGTGTGAATAAATGTGTTGAGGTCAAACACTTGAAAGGGTCCATCGATCAGGGGACATTGATGTATTCCCAAGAAACTGTCGATGGCGAGAGAACCTGCCACTGATGACTACAAGTCTCAAGGCACTCAAAATGACTCTAGACTCCAATCCCAGAATAAATGATCTGAAGTCGATGGGATGAAATCCGCTGGAAGGAGGGCATTAAGGCATCCCCCATAATCCAACATGAGGTGCTCAGCAAAGCTGTATAATGTGGAAGGACTCGATCATAAAGTGCATGAACCAGTAACTGTACCAAGAATGGCCGACATGCAAAGTCAAGATAACTGAGGAATGGCCGACTCAGGTTTCAACTTCCTTCGAACAAGAGCATAATGGCGTATGGTGACTGAATGAAGGCAGCATAGACTCGATCTACAAACTGGGACATCTCTATGACACAGGAGGATCAAGAGAGGCTCCATAGGGACTGGAAGCTTAACCAGTCGATGGAGATAAACTCAGATAAACGAGTACAACTCCTAAAGTAAAACTATAACCCAACCAATGGATGTGATATACAGTGCTCTGTTCGAAGGTGACATGACTTGACAGCTACCAAAGATAACATCTTTCCTTTTCCATCTTTTTGGTTTTTTGATTCTTTTGGACTTTTTCAGTTATTTGAAAAGCTTGAAAAAAGAATAAACTAGCTTTATAGTTACAAACTAGGAGGAGACGGGTGTCACAAGGGAAAACAAACTAGTTCCAAGCAGTGGAACATACCTATGCTCAATGCAAGGATACATGTGTAGGATATCGACACTCAGGGGAAAATCCCCTCCTGGTAAAAAGGGAATCAAGCTGTGAAGGATATAAAAAATGGCTCTGCATGGCTAGATATGAGACAAGCTCGGGCTATATGTCTGAAACGCAATGTCAGGGGAGCCAGGATAAAGCTCAATAAGGCAGTAAAATCTCATGATAATGCATTCACAACTTGACATGAGGGAGTCCTGAGGGAAATAGGGCAGCATAAGATCAAGAGGAGTATGAGGCTCTTGTGAAATGTCATGGCAGTACTATACAATGGACTCCCACACCCTAAAGGAGAAACCATTAGCATGGGAACCAATGAAAATAAGGCGCTAACTAGGGTACCCATGTAAGGTGAAGCTCTACCACTCATATCATGCCACTTCTAAAGCAACAAGAAGGTTTCGTGACATAATAGAGTGGGTTCGTACCTAAGGTCATGGTGATATGGTCACAAGGTCATGCAAAATGAAAACGATGGTGAAACCTAACCTATATGCCAGTTTAGACATGATACCTGATATTGGCATGAATGGGTCAATCCAACGGCTGAAACGGCATTGAAAAAGGTCTTCTACAACACCGATTATATCAAAAACGGTCCAAAATGGTTAGAAAATGTCGAAACTATAGGAAAGGGGGTAAAAATTTTCAAATATTTGAAATTTTTTCTATAAATAGTAAAAAATATAAATCATTTGAAACTTTTACCCATTTGAGCTCTGATTTTCAACTACAAATTCTAGGAGATCCATCCGGTGGAATTCACAACCGTTTCTTCTAGGTATTTACTCATACTCTCCTCTTTCATTTTGATATAATTTTTATAGATTTTCATGGTCAAATGAATTTTTTAGGCCATCCCAAAATTAGCGTTGTGGCCCATGTGGAAATCGAGGATTTTTCTACGTATAGGGCTGGATATACGCGGAAAAGGGTCTCAAACCCGTGTACATATGCAGTTGTTTTCAAAACAGTCACGTATGAGGCTACGCATATGATTTTTCACTAAACTAATGGGAAAATTTCCAATTTCTTTTGCAGGATGGTGCTAGAGTGGAGAGAGCGTGAGCATGGTGAAGTAGAGGAAGCAGTAAGGGCTGACTTAATGGCTCAACAAGCTCTTCGTGCATGCGGACTCTACAAGTTTTGGTGTCTTGGTGGTTTGAGGGCCAAACCAAGACTGCTATAGATGCTGGTAGACTATTGGGATCCAGACTCAGAGTCCTTTCATATTGATGGGATGTCCCTCACCATAGAGGTGGAGGACATACACTTTTATCACAGGGATTTCTAGACGAGGGGAGGTGGTGAACCTTCGTTCCTGTGGTGGGCCAGGGGGTGGCCTGACTATCGACGAGTACATTGTGGTGTACTATTAAGTCAGTTCCCTACCAATTCTATACAGGTGCTGGGCCTAAAGGCCATATTATTGACACTGGGCAGGATAACTGGCTTAGCATCACTCCACCAGGCCTCGCGGCCTCTGATGTTCTATGCAGTGGAGTGCATGTGACCCACAATATATGACTGGAGTACTACACTACTGAGCAACATGAAACACCAGCTCAGTGAGTGTAAGGCAGGCAGGGTGTGAAACTTCGGGTTCAGCAGTATCTTGAGCACGTTTTTCTTCGAGTGTGTTCCAGGATTGAGCCCTAGAGTGGACGTTCCTCTCCATGGGGTTCGATATCCGTCCCAATGGCGTTGGACAGATGCTATGTGCAGACTGGGGGGTGGTAGGGTGGCCAACCCATATCCAGCTGACTTCTTTCCATGGTGGCGACGATAGATAGTTTCCATTGATGACTACCCCTATGCAGGGATAGATTTCTGAGGGGACCCGGACATGCCATTGCCACCAGGATTGGCATATGGTGATATAGGTAACGAATCTCGATCCTCACTCTTTTTTAAACTTTTTGAGTTATTGAATTTTTTTGTATTTTCTTGATTTTATGGAAGCAAAAAGACATGTTTTTGCGCGACAACACATAGTGACATCTACCATTTGTGTGCAGATGTGGGACCATGGTGGCCAGAGGGCTTCCCTCATCATAGACGGAGGGGAAGAGGAGATGAAATCACAGGTGTGGATGTGGAGAGAATGCTTCAGAGCATTCATACCAACTTTGTGAGACTGACTCATAGAGTTCCCATGGTGCAAGTCGAGGACTTTCCTGAGGCCATACAGCGGCAGGTGGTGGGTGTACCATGTGCATGGGTGCGTTTATTTCGATGGCTAGCTAGAGCCGTAGTGACATTCCATGATCACAACCCTCCTCCTCCTCCATAGGATTAGACACCTGGGAGTGTATACATTTTGTACGACCATGTATTATATGATGGTGGCTTAAAAGCCCGAATCTTGTATCATGACACTATGTATTATCACATTTTTTATGTATAAAAAGTTTTATGGTGATCGATTTATTTATTTACATGTGTAAAAATTGTGTTTGTGATTAATTTATTATGAATGAAACAAATGCCAATCTAACATGTAGTTAGCATATGAGTCAGCAACTTGATTATTATTTCTTGGAATGTGTATATATGTTATATTGTCAAATTGTCGTTCTAACAATCTCACACGTAAGAATATTCTCAATAACGTTGGATCTCTAACATGGTACAAACCATTGAGTTGTGACACTACTAACTCCGAATCAAGACGTACCTCAAGAGATAGAATGCCATGTAGAATGGCATCCCATAGAAGCTCAATAACGGTTCTTTATTCAGCAACATTGTTGGAAGATGGCCGTAGACATACACCTCCTGAAGACAGTACCTGACCCATAGGAGCATAAATCACCCAAGCAACAGAGGCTGAGTATTGAGTGTGATGGATTGCACCATCCACGAATCCTATGTAGGTGGAAGATTCCATTGACATCTGCCAAAAGAAACAAAAACTAATCACAAACCCGATCACGATAAGAAAAATACCTAACTATGCAAAGCTGTACAATAATATACAACAAGCAGCCTTGGCTAAATATTATGCATAGTATTTTTTGAGATAGATCCCATTTCTAGGCTCTGCCAAAGTTGTTCCTTCATAATCCACTAACTCATAAGAACCCTTCTCTAACACACGCTTGACCACGTAAGGACCACGCCACATAGGATTAAATTTCCCTGCCCCCAAGGGTTATTTCGGTTGATCCCACAAAAGAACCAAGCCTCCTTCACTAAACACTCTTGGACGGACATACTTATCGTACTGGACCTTAACGCGATGCTTATTAACCTCTAGAGCCACCAAGGCATCCCGACGTTGCTCATCGAGTTGCTCAAGGTGAACCATTAGAGGAAATTTGGGGTCTAAAATGGGCCTTATAAGAAAACGTGCCAAAATAAGTTTTTGTGAGTTGGAATTCAAGAACCAATAGAATTTCAATAAAATAAGTCAACCATAATGGTTGAATTGACATATTTGTCATTAAAAAAACTACTTTTTTTGTTCGTATTTTCGACATATCTCATTGTGTTTTTACTCAAATTTCGATTGAGAGAGCTCGTTGGATGCGGAATTTGATTCTGCATCCAATAGTACCCACACTGCATACTTTTGACGAACCCCACTACCCCAAAAACAAGAAATACCTGAAAAAATGTGATGATGACATCATCATCACATTTTTTCAGGTATTTC
>LPNX010475782.1:239422-287520 GCA_001517045.1 Pseudotsuga menziesii
CGCTCCTCCAAAGGTGAAGTGTCTGGTAAGAGTTCCACAGCTAGCTTCAACGAAGGAATTTCTCATTCAACCAGCAATATCGACTCCACTCTATGTACAAGCTGATATGGAGAAAAACCAGTGGCAGTCTTAAACGCGGTTCGATATGCCCACAAAGCAGGATATAACATAATGTGCCAACTATTCTTTCTTTGTGTGATGGTTCGTTGGAAAATGGATTTGAGTGATTTATTCACTGCCTCTACCTATCCATTTGCTTGGGGGTAGTAAGAAGAGGAGTGCTCTTGCTTATACCCTAACTTCGATGCCAACTCTTCCATCATACGGTTCTGAAAGTGCGAGCCATGGTCAGTGACAAGATCTTTCGAAATCCCGAACCGAGTAATAATTTGGTTGAATACAAAGTGAGCAGCTATCTCACCGTCGGATTTTACTGTAGGCATAGCCTCAGCCCATTTCATGAAATAATCAATAGCAACTATAATGTGATGGTGCCCCCCAACCGAAGGTGGGTTGCAATCCATAAAATCAAGCCCCCACTTAGTGAAGGGACCGGTGGTGATAATGGGATGTAATGGGGCAGGTTTCGAGCACATATTATGTGCGAACACCTGGCAAGGGTGGCACCTCTTGACCGCATCAACACAATCCTTAAAGATCAATGGCCAGAAATAACCCGCTCTCAAAATATTTTGATTTGTAGAAAGCCTAGATAAATGACCACCACACGCCCCTCCGTGGCAATCATTCAGCACAACCTTAGCCTCGTCATGAGTTAAACAACATCATAAAATGGAATCTACCCCACGGTGGTACAAAGTATTGTCCACTATGAGGTAGTTCTTAGAGACGTGACGTAATCGTCGTCATTCATCTCGCGAGAGGTGAGTAGAGGTCTTCAGTGTTTGTAAATATATTATGATATCCCCATACCATGGGTCTAACATAGATATTAAGAAGATGTGTTCATCAACAAACGTATCTTCACAAACCAACTCCTCGGCCTCACTCGAAAAATCCGATATAAGCTCTGCAAAGATTAAAGACTTCTTCGATTTTTCCGAAACAAACTCGAGATCAAATTCTTGCAGAATGAAAATCCATTTATTATACTTTCCCCCAATCATCCTTCGGGTGAGGATGAATTGAAATGGATTGACATGGGATACAACCAAGGTCTGGCGAAGGAGAATATAATGTCTCAAACGCTGAACCACATGTATGATAGCTAAAGCAAGCTTCTCGACATGAGAATAACGAATCTCTGCATCAATAAGGTTTCAGCTCAGATAATATATGACATGCTCTTGGAGCTCCTCATCCTCTTGAACCAATACCATACTAATCATCTCTAAAGACGTGGCCACATATAATAAGAAATCACGGCTATAGTCCGAGGGACTAATCACTGGGGCTGATGCTAGGGCTCGCTTGGGTGCATCAAAGGACTCCTGGGCTCGCTCATCCCAATAAAAGGGAGTATCCTTCTTCAAGAGACGCATGAATCCTCTATTCAAATTGGCAAAGTTGACAACAAATCTTCATAAGAAGTTTGCCATGCCTTGCAAACACTAAAAATGACGAATATTCTTCAGGGGAGACAACTGAAGTATTGCCTCAACCTTCAAAGGGTCGATTCTTATACCCTCTTTTGAAACGATGAATCCTAACAAACGACCTGACTTCACACAAAAGATGCACTTATGAGGATTTAATCTAACTGAATAGTGCCGGTATCTTTCAAATACCAATCTCAAGTGATAGGGATGACGCATTCTCATACGAGAATGAGCAGCAAGATCATCAAAAAATACCTCGATAATTGACTTGAGATCGTGGAAAATCAAGGTCATTTCCCACTGAAATGTAGCTTCGGCATTTTTAAGGCCGAAAGGCATTTTTTGATATGTGAACGTTCCCCAAGGACAAATAAATGCAGTCTTATGTTGGTCCTCAGGTTTAATCTGTATCTGATTATACCCGGAAAATCCGTCCATAAAGGAGAACACCTCGCTACCCGCACACTCATCCAAAATATGATCTATAAATGGTGTGGGGAAGTTATCCTTAGGACAGGCACGATTCAAATCATGGAAATCAGTGCATATGCAGATCGCTCCCTGCTTCTTATGCACCAGAATGGGGTTTGAAACCCACTCCGTCAAGGGAATGGGATAGATGAAATTGGATTTCAATAGTTTCTCTATCTCTGCCTTAATGGCAAGTGCTTTCCTAGGATTCACCGCATGTAAACGTTGTCGAAAAAGATTAGCGTTGGGGTAAGTCCTAATCTTGTGCTCGATAATACGAGGGTCAATACCTGGCATCTCGTCGTAAGACCAAGCAAAAATATCACAGAATTTCTTGAATAGCTCGGTATATTCTAGAATCTCAGCATGGGAACATTCTGCCCCAATATAGACATTCTCTATCGTGCTAGGATTGCGAGAGATGTTGATAGGAATCGTTGAAGATATGTTTGCCATGTTTCCATTAGCCATCGGACTAGGAGAGCTTAATGGAACAACAGGACTACCAACTCTCTGACTAAGAACCGCCCTAAAATCCTCATGCTCCAAATGGTCAAGCTCTAGAAGAAAGTATGATCTATGATGAAGTTCCTCCCATGGTGGCTCAACTCCTGACATAGCCTCAATAATCGCGTCATCTGAAGGGAAAACCATATCAAGGTAGTTGTGGGCATGAGAAGACTGTACTGCCCATGCCGGAAGCACATACGGGTCCTCCTCCTCCGTCCGTGAAGAGGAAGGACTAGGCTCTGCAACACTCTTGAGATTAGCTTGATAAGCTATCATGGCTGCAGGAAACAGCATGCTCGTCTTGACAGGCTCACTCGAAGTACTTGGTGTAGGAAGAATCCAAGGGTCTTCCATATGACTCATGCAAAAAGATACCGATGTCGTAGAAGTCGAAGCCTCATCGGAACTAGATCCTATCATGAGGATCGGTGCAGGACAACTAAAGATTCCCATGAGGGATGGATACATGCCTACAACCACACTCCCAGTTGCCAGCTGAGAGTGCTCAACGATCGGGATCGAAGCTCCCAAAGATGTGGTAACAGATGGATTCTTGAATGTCATTTGATCAATCGTTATGATCTTCCCATTATGTGGAAAGCATACAATGCAGAACAAGGAAGAAGCAACGGCTTGCATACTGTACATCCAATTCCTACCCAACAAGATATTATAGTCAAGGGGTGCATCAACCACCTCAACCTCTATCGCAACGGTCTTCCCCCCCAAATGGACTTTAAGGGAAGGAAGGATGTCATGCGGCCTAAAAGATCTCCCATCAAACGTAGTTAACATAGTCACTGATTTAGACAGCTCAGGAGAACTGAGACCCTTCCAACATGCCAAAGACATCACGGAAGCAGCAGCGCCCTCGTCAATCACAGTACATTTGACGGTCATACCAAGACATTCTACGTGCACCAAAAGAGACACATAGTAGGGAAAGCGAGCCTGAAGTCCTGCAGTTTCAAATTTGATCACAAAGGAAGAATCATCATCATTCACACCAAGGGCAGAAAGCAATGCCTTCCTTTGCAAAGGACAACTCTGAAGCACTTCCAATGCAGACATCGTACAAGGAGTATGGCCCAAATCCTTGACAACTGAATAATTCTAGGCGGCTTGGGCATTTGGATTATCCCCTGAATGCTTAAGGACTCCCTTAGGAATGCGAGGTGTAGCCTCAGGTTTATCCGTAGGTTTCTCAATGCGTAAAGGGGACCCTAGTGGATCAGGCTCTTTGCCTGGGCTGGGTTGTGACGAACTATAATCTTTCACATGATTCACAACTTTCGCAGCACGGACCATGTTAATGCACCCATGACCACTACCCTCTAGTGGATCATCATCACTAGACTGGTCATGGGACTTCGAGTTCATATTTTGATTATGTGGTAAAGGGTTAGTTAGCACAGTTGGGCCTTGTGCTAAGAATCTCGAAGCTTCTTCAATTCGAGGGCACAAGTAAGTGAGGTGATCATCCTTACATAGCTTGCAAGGGAACTTAACCTTACTTTTTGCTTGCTTGTCCCCCCCAGCATTTCTACCGTTCTTGTCACTATTGTTAGCATTCTCATTCTTATTCCCACCCTTTCGATTATTATTTTTACCCTTTTTTCTATTCCGTCCAGGCTGCTGGTTACCCTTCTGGTCTGATGATTGCACAGAAAGTACATTCGCCATTTGGGCGGATTGAGACGAAGCTGTAGCTTGTCCCGAAGAAGATTGGTTGAGTGACAATTGACTAACTTTTTTTGCAACCGAATCTGCAGGTTTCGCACTTGCACAACCCACAATGTCATCAGCATGTAGTCCCGGTTTGACTTTGGGATCAAAACTGGAACAAGGAGCATTGGGAATAATCTCATACAACAAACCAGACTAAGTATAGATCAAGTCCAGTTCCTATGCCCTAAAAATCACTTGTTCCTCATTCTGCACTCCAGATGTGGAAACATCCTTCGCTATATATGGCAATAATGACTTGAGGAACCACTCGAGGAGGAATTCTGGCGGTATAAAAGCTTTAATTAATCTCTTCTGTCTACGCCACTCTTGAATATGATCAAAAATATGTGTGGCTTTATCTTGCCGAAATGTCGACAAGAGTTCAGTACCAACGTCATAGCGCACTGGTAGCTGGAAGTGATTAAGAAAAGTCATCGCAAGGTCATTGAACAAAGCAAAAGCTCCCTTAGGTAACTTTATATACCATTTCGCAGCAGGCCCTGTGAGGGTGCGTTGAAATAGTCTCAAATGGACTGAGTCCTGATGTAATGAATTCGAAGAGAACCATAGGTGAAATGTAGTAACATGTTCACTCGGATCCTCTCCCGATTTTCCTTCGAACTTAGGTATGTCCAAAGGAAGCTTGGTAGGGACAGCCGGCCAAGCCGGGTCATGAGCCATAGGATCATTCGTCAGTCTCGATAAGTCAAGAAGATTAAGCGTCGCAAGGAAAGGGAGCCTAGGATGATGAGTTCGATGGACCACTCCCTAGTTCATATAGGGTTGATTACCACCATGGCCTTGGCCATAGTGTCCTCCTCCCATCTGATGTGTATAGGGTGGCGTGGAAGTACCATAGTATGGTGGACCTTGACTAGTAGGAGCTACAAAGCCATAATTAGGAGAGTAAGCAGGTTGTTGATAACCGCCTCCATAAGGTAAAGAAACCTGTCCATACTGCGTCCCATAATAAGGTCCATAGGTCATCGCATGCGATGCCCCATGAGACACTCTATAGGTAGGAATATATGCTCCGGAAGTAGGGATATACACCCTGAAAATAGCAAGATGACCTCTAGAAGCATGAACATAGCCTCCGGAAGTAGCGGGCGGTATGTGAACTTGAGACACAATCGGTATTGTAACCGCAGTACGGACCTGACTCATAGCCATATACCGGCTCGAAGGACCATGTGAATAAGGTGGAGGATGTGCATTTGAAGAACTAGGGACTGAGGATGAAGGAATCTGAGTAATAATATATGTACTACCACCTATCGTTACTCGTCTCGGATCTGGTATCCTAATCGGATCACTAACCTTAGACCTAGGAGGGAGATACGATGTAGCTTCCACCATTGGGACGGAAGGTGCAATGTGACTAGTGCTCCCAAACCTCTCCGCATGGTAAGGAATGAGAGTGCCCCCAGGCATAGTGTTAGGCTCAAAATTGGATTTGACATGAAATGTCAAATCATGTGTAGGGAAACCAGACATAGCATAACTACCGTAGCTAGTGCTGGCAGGTTCAAAATGAGTCTCGGTGTCCTCCAGCATTCCATACTGGTAACGCGTCAATGGGGAATCAGACCTAGAGTGAGTAGGCCTATCGGGAAAGGTTCCTATCTAAGAAATCACAGGACCTAACTCAGCTAAGTCGGGTGAAGGATCATAAGTAGGAGTAAATTCCTCATCGTTTACACGAATGGGAGGAGGTGGTTCAGGAATATCCTCTAAACGGTCTCCCATGGTGTGTAAATCAATGTGTGAAATAGTCCGCCTGGACTGTCTAGGTCTCTCTCCCAAAGGAGGAGGAGAAGTAGAAGGCGGAAGTCCTGCTAAATGACGAGAACGGCGAGGAACCGCACTCGAATCCACAATGACTCAAAAAATAGCAAAGACTCTCTATTTATGTAAATCCTAGGCCAACTATCGTGCACAAAGAAATCACTAATAAAATCTAAAGCCAAATGCAAGCAAACAAGGGCTGGATAAGTGAGCTCCCAAATGAAGCAGGTATGTCTTGCCTAGGAGAGGCTTGAGACTCCCATACACAACAAGCGGAGGTACGTAACCAATTATTGTGGCCCTCAGCTTCAACCCGTAAAGTGATTGTGCTGTCCGACCCCAACCTGGCCGGGACACTTGCGGAATAACCCCTGCAAAGTACCCCCTCGATATCCTAGGTAAGGCCACTAAGGTCACCTCAATATAATCAATGCTCAAGTGGACAGTCGCAGGTGGGATTGACCGTATGCGTAGGGTAGCAAAGCCCGAAACTCTCGAAAGAGCCCCCAGATACGAATACAATCTTGGAAATATTTTTGGTGCTACTCAGTTATGACTAGGGTTCATCCCAATCAATAACCGCTCACACTGCCTCATGCTTAACTCCCTTTTGAGAGGAGGATCCTGAGAAACACTGGTTATACCAAGGATTTCACACACTCACCTGGACAGACACCTAGATGTTGTTGTTTAGTGATCTTGGAGAATTGACTTACAATGAATAATTCCAAGATCCTGAAACCTAAGCTTGTTGGTGCACCCTAGAAAAGAAAAGAGTGTAATTCATTTTATTTAGAGTTGATTTTAGTTGGCTTTATTACTCAAAAAAGGGATATGATCTTGCAACTAATGGTGTTATGACGCAATATGAAGTAAAATGCACACCTAACAATCAATGCAAATGCATTGTGTCCATGAAAACAGGGTATGCTACTACGCGAAATGCACAATTCTTCTTCAAATGATAAATGCAAATTTTCCTATATGAATTCCTAACTAGTACTCCAAAGCAAATCTAGTGCAAGTACAATGCAAAGTGCAAAATGCAATGCATGATGATAAGCAAATGTTTTTGGATTTTTTGAAAATAACAGAGACGTAAAAAGAAAAAGAATGATCCTACGACCCCTAAACTCTGCAAGCACACCCAAACAACACTCAAGAAAAGCACTAAGGTAAAAGAACTCTTATGCACTAATCTCAAACAAAAAATCGAAAATGCCATGACAAGAACCTTCTTAAAAAAGAAAAACTTAGCCTAAAAAAACATTTCTGGTCAGAAACAGAGGTCTAAGCAAACCCAGGCAGTGCCAAAGGAGACTCAGTAAATATTAGAATTCACCCAGCAACCAATTATCTTCCACAAAAAGGCAAAACCAAGAGCATACGCGACTGTTCACAGTAAACCCGCGTGTATACGCGGAAATCGCAGGGGAAACCGCGCATATACACGGCTGTAAGTCAAAAACTCACATACAGGAAGAAAGGTGCATAAAATCAAGGAAACAGACAGGCTGAGACAAACTTCACACCCATCATACTCTACCAGGCATACATTCCCCCATACCTGACACAGAAACAAGAGAGAAAGAGCAATTCAAATTCATTGAATGCCGAGAAAACAACCCCCAAAGGACAACTACTAGGAACTCCCTAGTAGAGTCGCCAATTCTATTACGGAGAGAAATTCCTATGGCTTGGGGTACCATAGTAGACAGCTTGACTCCAGAAATCAATCCTTTCTAATATGCAATAGAAATTAAATGTCTAACACTAAAGGATCAGACCTCGTACCTTATTCTGGACAGTTGAAGTAGATCCCCATTGAGCTTTCCAATCTTCAGCTTGAATTGATCTATTTCTTCCTCAACAACAAGTAAACAATACAAGCATTCTATATATCATGGTGTTAGATCTATTCTAGCATATATAATCAATAATCTACAAGCATTTGACATAATCCCATGGATAAAATATTCATTCAAACACACATTATTGGACAAGAAAAGATATTTCTATTAATATAAATCAAATATTACAAGGTACAACCTCTGACGACACATCTATGAACCGGAGAAACTGAATCCCCCACTTGGGCCTCCACCACCTCAATCCTCCATCTCTCGATAGCAAGCTCATAAGCAAAAGGAAATCTTGGGAAGAACACACTAGTGCTCCAAGGGACAAAGCGATGCAGACTCAAGCATAAGTTCCGGCAACAATGGACTATAGTTTCTTTGCTCTCAATTCTCTCTTATGCCTTCAATGTACCAAGGGGTTCCTTATATAGCTTTTCAAAGGGGTAATGAAAGGTTGAATCCGAGCGATCTCAAGGCATAGGGAAGGCTTGGAGTCAAATGAGTTGGATCCATGTCAAGGAAAACTCCAAAAGGATTTGTATTATGGACACATCCCGATGTACGCGGTTTTAGTGGTCAAACCCGCGTATATACGCGCTTATAGGTTTAAAAGTCGTGTATATCATTTTTCATATGTTTTTAGGGATGATCAAGGAAACATCAAAGGACAAAAAGTGGTCCATAGGGTCTAAGGAGTCTGCAACGGGGTAGGGGAAGGCCATACAAAGTGTGATTCACCTAGAGTGGTGAAATCCGCAATAACACCTATCCCTTACCATCCTAGTTATTACAACATATTATTAAGTCCATTCCCACACCCCCTAACTCTCGTAGCACCAAAACTCCTTGTTTTTGCCACACAAGAACCAACAGTAGGAAATCCTATTGTTGTCACACAAGAACCAACAGTGGGAAGAAGGGAAAGGGAATCGTTGTTGCTACACAAGAACCAACAAAAGGAGAAGTGAATGGAAATCCTTGTTGTTATCACACAAGAACCAGCAATAAGAAATGAGCAGTTGGTGTACATGCACAAGCTAGGGCCACTATTGAAAGAAAGGTGATATTGGCAAGCCAAGGAGAATTTTTGAAAGCAAGGAATAGGTTGGCCACGAGAACCTACAACAGAATAAGTTGTTGTAGAATCCATTCCTACATGAGAACCTACTGGCATACAAACAAGGTGGGAATGGAGGTGTGATTTCTTTGATTTGTTTGTATGATCCATTGTTGCATATAATTGTTCATATCTTCAAAATTCAAGCTGAGATTCATTGAGGGATGCATTATGTGCATGTTTTCAAGCCATTTGATGGATAAAATAAATGGGACATAAGAAATTGAACATTAAAGGATCAATCATATTGCAAAAATATTTTCCCATAGATGGATCATGATGGGTGTGTGGGTCATGTTATTTTGTGCTCCCAACATTCCAAGGTGTATGATAATGCTGAAAACCATTTAGAATAGCACATGTATATCTAATTGAAGATGTCTTGAGGGTAATCCATTATAGGGTAAGCTCAACCAACAATTATGTAGCAGCATGGTTTGTTTTATTATTAAAAGTATGGGACACATTCTTTATTTTGTGGTTTGAATGGTGGATATGTTGGCATGTGGTTTATGGTATTGATTAGTCTTGAATATTTGGTTTTCGAAGGCGTTTGAAGGGTGTAAGTAGAGATGTTTACCCATAGGCAGTCAATCGCCAGCATTATGAAGTCTGTAATATGTGGACAGCAGTAAGTGAACATTTTCAGGCATTATATTTTCCTCCATGAAGGCTTATAAAGGTTTTTTCTCTATTCTTCAACATTCCACTTTCTCAAATTTGTCATTTTCTTTTCCGAGGACAGAAACAAATCTTTAGTTTGGGGGAAGATGGTTATTTCAAGTTTATGGAATTGCATGTTCTTCAGTTTATTTACTTATATTGGGTGTATAGACAATGTCATTTGCTACAAAAGATGGGTACGAGAAATAGATTGAATTTTCTCCTGAATGAGGAATTGTCATTATTTCATTTCTTAATAGCATGACTGCCTTATTTAAGAAAATTATTTGAAATAATCCATTGTTGACATTGTTTTGTTGTGGAAATATGGAATTCTACAGAAAGAAGTGGAACATCTTTTGAGGAAAAAGGTCATTGCTGATAATTGTAATGCAAATGCAACTTCTTGTCAGAGTTTTGATTGGAACCTTTCATGATTGGTGTGAGCCATCTTCTATTTATCTTCGCTTCAAGTTGTTCTTCCACTACGACTTTGATAACATGCATATAAATGGTATGAAACTCTATTATCTAGGGATGGAGATAATCAAAAGAAATTTCATTGAAGAAACTTTGTTTTCTATCATCATTGCAATCATGGTTTAGTGTTATTTGCAAATCTAACTCACATTTTTTTAATACAAAAGTACATAAATTTAAATGCAAATATCTTGGAAATGGTAAACTGGTTTTTTTATGAAATTTTGAAGGAAGAAGCATCATGGTAAGAATAACAAGCATGGCAAGCTTCATCTCAATCCAGTGTATGGTTTTCAAGAAAATGGAAACCATCACCTACAACCATTTTGCATTTTTCACGAAAGTCGTGATGTGGGTTTCTCTAATTTTTGGTGTGGAGATGCATTGGGATAATAGAAACTTGATTGCAAAATTCAACCAAACCCAGTTTGTAGTTTGTGAGAAATTGGTTCAGGATTAAGGTTGCTTAAACAATTGCTAATACACCTGCAAAATTTGTTGATACATATCTGTAGTGACTTATTTGCTTATATATTGTAATTAGTAAGCTGGTTTGATGTGGTTTTTGGTATGGTGAAGCATGGGATTAGTATAAACATTCCCACAAATTTACAACAAAATACACTTTGTACATTATGAGAAAATGTGGTGTTTCAGCAGTATTTTAGTAGTGTTTCAGAATCACTTGAGAACTAATTTTAGAAGTATGTTGGTTATGAAAACTGAGCATATGATTCCTATGATGATCTACATGACCTTGTATATAGAAATCATTACTTTTGGTGTTCTTGGTTTGCTAATGATGACATGTTTTAAGAGTGTCTTTTCATGAGAAGTGCAACAACCATTGTTTTTGAAGAGATTTCAAGGTTCTCAGTATTATCAGTTGGACAAGCATAGAAGTATTACATAAATGGTTTTTGGCTAGTGTTCATTGAGAAATGGGAGACCTTACAGCTTGGTTGATACAAATGTATTGGGTTGCATGAGTACATGCAACATATTCAGTTTGGGGGTGATGTTGGGTCATGGAAATGTCCCTATTTTACACTACATTTTGCATACCTTTAATCCCTTCTTGCATTCACATGACCTTGTATTAATGTTTATTAATCCATTTTTATGCCATTTTGCGGGATTTATACCTAAGGTGGTTTCCATTTGCATTTCCTTAGTATTTCATGTGAATTATGATTAAACATTGGAAAAATAACATACTTTACACTTATCTTTGAAACATGGATGAGTTTGATGATTTTGCAAAACTAGTTACAGGCCAGTTGTTGTTACTCCAGGATATTAGTCGCAACTCATATGGTTGAAAATCAGCAAAAGTGCATACTTCGTATTTTTCATATGAGAGATTATTAAGTCATTACTATTTTTGTTACTCCTCTTGTTATTGTTGTTGCTACTCCATGAAGCCACCTTGGAGAAACATATTCATTAGTGGTAATGGATTTTTATAAATTTATTATTTCTTTCATCCGTATATGTCTCAAATTATGATGTTAAATTACTTGAAGATGAAAGGGGGAAGCTGGTGGTGGATGAGAGTGCATATTTGATTTATTTACAAAGATTTGAAGACCTCCATGTAATATATGATGGACCCCACAAGATAAATTCTATTAAGAGTCACTTAGGATGGGTTTTTGGCACGTTATGATGACTCATATCTCTAAATTCAAATTTGACTTCAAAGGCATCCTAAATAGCATGGAGGTTAGCAAAGGATTTGGGATTAGATTTGAGTGAACTTTGAGATCCAAATTATTAGTAATTTGGTGAGGATATTTTGGATCTTCATGAGTATATTTGGATCTTAAGTTATTATTTTTTATGGAAATTTTATGTATAAATAAGAGTTCCTTCTCCATTCCAAGGGGAGGACTCTTAGAGAAACAAGTCCAATTTGTGAGGGAATAAGAATTATATTTCTTTTTATCTCTTTTGTAATTTAGATTCTAGTCTTTAATTTTTCTCTTTTGATAATGTAGATTGCAATTCTTAGTTTCTCTAATTTGTAGTTAGTCTAACTTCTTCTTATTTCTTAACATAGGATGTATTTTACCTTGATTCATTTATTTTTGTAGATGTAATTTTAATTCAGGTTTTTGTATTTATGAAAGTGTGTTAGATTCATAGATTAGCATGGTTGAAACCATAGTGTAAGTGTGATTTATTTTAGGGTAAGTGTGAGTATGTTTCAATTATGCAAGAGTGGATGTGAATTTATTTTTTCGTACACTATGAATTAGTTGTAGTATTTACTTTCTGTAATTTACTTTTATGTTGTGTGATTTACTTTGCTGCAACGCATATTAGATGACCAATATTGTTAGTGAGGAAACTGTATCTTGTATATATTTTGCATGATTACCTTGAAATAACATGCATTACCCTGGATTGATATTTATGTTGTGAATTGATTGTTTTAATAGGAAATTAATCTACCCAACATGAGCCTTCCTTTGTATTTATCGATGTTTCCATCGACTGCATGTTTGATCTTGTAGATCCACTTGGAATACACTATAGACTTCCCTGCAAGTCTTGGATCCTCATCCCATACATCAGTATTTGTGATCGACTAGTACTCTTAGATCATACCATCCTTCCACTCGTTTTTCGCAGTTACTTCTTCATAGCTGGAAGGCTCTGCATCAATGAATTCATACAATAGTGCCACATAACTGGAGTGTGTCTGAGGCCTCTTAATTTATCCTGAAGTCCCATCTAGATCACCATATTTCTCTGCATCTTGGATGATCTCTTGTTCCCAAGATTGTCTTATCTTGTGGTTGTTCTCCTCTTGGGGTGGATCTACAGGTCTCTATGTCTCGGTCATGTCACAGTTATCATGTTCTTTTGAAGTCTCGTCTTCTATAATTGTGCCTCGGACTCTGGTAGATTCATGTTCTTCATATGAGTAAACGTGCTTTGAGTGTTATGGTGGAACCATCGTCACTTGTTCTTCAGAACAATCCTTTTCATTCTTCTCTTGTAGGTGATTGCATATGATCCTTCCTACAAGTCAAATTTAGATGCATGATTAGAAACATTTCATATTTTTCAAAACATATTAATAATGATAAATTCTTATGCATAAAGACATATGTCACATATTCATGCAACTATATTAGCCCATGATTCAACACAACATTCATCCATATCCTACATACATATGGTAACTTTATAGATTCCTTCCATCTCTAACTTAACATAATTAAGAGCATGCACTACTCTCAACATGTCAGCAAAGAGGTTTCGGTCTATATAAGTATCAATGGAATGTTATACAGGACCATAGGCCACTTACCTATCAAATGCATATTAGTAGTATATTGTTCATGAATGCAAACACTCTGACATGCATAATAGATTTCCTAAATCAACTGAACATAAATATGTGCACAACTAAACAATATCATTTAAGCAACTAGATATACAGGAAATGACAATTCAAATACTTATCTTTGTTTGTTTGGTAGACTCCCTCTTGATCTTTGTCTCCTTGCAGGAATTACTGGAGTCTCTAACAATGTGCTCTTATTCCACTGTTTGATTCTGAGGACCTGTGCCTATCTTGCTCATGATTCAAAATGCTAATCAAGTCTTTTGCACCATAAATCACATAGAACTGTGTATTGGCATTGAATCTGTGTTTCCCTTATTCTTCTTCATTCACGACTGCATCCCTCCTTACCCAATGGTGAAATGGATAAATGGTTCTTCCATATTAATGGTATGAATCCTTCTACATCAAAATACATTTTCCTCATCATTTGAGGAATATTCTTTATATTTCATCTTGATCAGTCCATCATCTTTTGTGATGTGAGCATGGTGTTTCTTCTAATTTACTTTCTTCTTGGGACAATCTTTCACAAAGTGTCCTTTCTAATCATAAGTGAAACATCTAAGTTGTGAGAGGTCCTTCTTTTGAAATATTATATTCTTACAAGGATGTTCTTCCTTCTTTATCTTTCTCTTCTTTCCATGAGTTGTTAGGGCTTGATCATCATCTTCACCCTCTTTTCTTCTCATGCTATCAATCGTGCATTCCTCCCATAGTCTACTGAATTTGGTGAGATTCCTTCTGGAACAAATTCCTTGAATGAATTATTCTTGTGATCTTGGAATACCATTCAAGGTGGTCATCACCATTTGTACTTCCTTATAATTGTCTCCAATAGTTTCTAGTTGTTCCTTGATCTGGGAAACCCTTGTGAAGTAAGATTGGATGATGTCTGATATTTACATCTTAACACCCTTGAGTTGAGTCCTCAAAGTCATCTTCCTATTTATATTATTTCCTCCGTACATACTGTTCAAAGCATAGAAAATATCCTTAGGAGTCTTCAAGGATGATACATTTGGAATCAAATGGTCCTTGATAGAATCTACAATGATCATATTGGGCTTGACTAGGTTCTTCTTATGCTTAGCTTTGCCCTCATGTCCCTCTGGCTTTGCAAGTTCTTCTTTGACATAGTCTTCCAAATCATGCTCTTCTAGGATGAGAAGCACTCTATACTATTCCCAAAAGTTCTTGAGTCCTTCAAGATTGTCCTCAATATTGGTATTGTTTTTCATATTGATAAAATGAGAACCTCAAATGGAAATAGAGAGAATAGAACTTACAATGAGAGTGATGAATTGGATGCTTGTTTCAATGTTTTTCTTAAAGAATGATTCTGGTGAACATAGGGTTTGAGAGAGAAACCCTAATTTTTCAGTTTTGGTGACTTGCAGATATGATTGGATATAAATATGTGCCTCCTCAAGTCAAGTTGAGAAGTATACTCCTCTTCCTTAATCTGTGGACAGAATTGAAAAATATTTGATGCCCTGCTTTCTTTAATTTATTCTACTAAATTATTGATTCTTAAATCTGATGTATCTCTGAAATTTCTTTTCCTCAAGGTTTGAAACCTTGTCCTTAGGTATTATCATTTTTCCTATGTCCAACCCCATATGTTAGAGAAATATTGGATTCACCAAGGGGAACTTATGCTAAGTTTTCCAAGGTGACTTTTTTATGGATTGGTTCAGTATACCGAACTTGTACGGACTGCCAAATGTCATTGTTTCAACTTCAGGTTCTAAGACTCACAAAATAGAAATCAAATTATTCTCCCTTTTTGGAACATCTTACTAAATTCAATTTGGATATTCCTATCCTGAGATATAGCATTTCTCCCTAGGTCACATGTTTAAAACTGAATTATGGAAGATGTTGGAACTCTGTTTTGCATGGATCATATCTTAGAAAGTATAGAAAATATGAGGATGAAACTCGTACAAAGGGTACATCAACATTTATTATTCATAATTTCTGAGTTTCATCTCCTATACCTTCACCAAAATCAAGTTGTAGTGAAAGTTCCTAGATGACTAGATTTTTCCTTCTCGGGTTTCAAGCATGAATCCCTAATCTCTGACCATTGCAGTAGTAGCAGTGTTATGGTTGCACAAAGACTTCTTTCAGGGTAGCTCTGATACCATGTTAGAATTTTAATGGTTATAATAGATCTTTAAACATTTAGCATCATAAAATTATAACCATATATAATAGGATCACTGTAACACCCTGGTTTTGACCCTGTTTGCATTAAATATATATGACGTAAATATTGTATGGAATTATTGCAAGCAACTCAAGACCAAGGCTTTGCCATTGATTGATGTTTTGTGTATAGGTGATAAAGGTTGATTCCTATGGTTTATGGTGCTAATTCAAGAACAATATATAATTTTGTACATCATATAAATATGCAATTTAATTAAAAACCCACAACCAGCTATGTCAATGCAACAAATAATGAGATGGGGGCATGATTTCCTAAGGAATAGGGAGGGGGAATGTTTAAACTTGACCCATTTTTTAGAAAAAACATCTCTCAAAATCAAACACCCAAAAACATATTCCCATTCCCCTCATGCATTCATGATTTCATCTTCCCTCGCGTTTTGGGCAACGACGGGACGTTTTGATCATCCATCCTTCATGCTTTCAGTTTTTTTTCCTCGTAGTGCATGCCTAGTCCATCACATGTCTCTCACCAAAACATTGTGGTCCATTCTGATCATTATCTATTCCATTCTATACATGCGCGTTGTGCATTCGTCCTGCTTGTGGAACCGTGTTTTTTCTAGGTTGTTAACATGTTTTTACCATCCTGATTCGTGTTTATGAAAAAGAGTGGTCATATGTGGTTTCCTCAGTGCTGATGTGAAATGGTATACTCTATCATAGAGTGAGTGGAAGCCTATTTTACTGTGTCAACATTTTGGTCTGTTGTGTGTGGATATTTTTTCCTTGTTCTGAACTGGTTTGCAGTGGAATTGGATCTAAACTAACTTGATAAAGCTAGTGTAGGAAGGAACCGCAGAAATAGATCTAGAGGGGTTGGTTTTCTTCTTTACACATCCTAAATAGTACTGGAATGGAAGGAATAGCCTGAGGGACTGTATAGAAAAGAAGGGAATGCTTCCTTGTGTTGGGTGTGTAGATGTTTTAGGAGCCAATCCCAATCTAGTGTAGGTGTCCATAGCTCGGTGGTTGAGCTCACTAGCTTAGCGGTTCAAGTTTTCCAACTCCTTTGCAGCCTGATAAACCCATCTGTTAGTTGTCTTGGATGGTCCTTAATGTGAATGTTGGCTTGGTTGATAAGCTTGATAAACCCAGCAGTATATTGGCTTGCTTGTTTTCAGCCTGATAAACCCAACTTTGTTGGCTTGGCTGAGTTTGGTTGTATTCTTGGCTATGTGTGAGTCTGCTAATGTTCCTTATTCCTTGTGGGAATCATGCCCAACTCGAGGGTGGCAATGCTACTGAGAGATTGATGAACTACGTACTGGCCTATAGTTGGGTGGAAAGTTGCAATGATGTAGCTGGTTGTGGAACAAACTTCTTTCAAAGATAAGTATCCTTGTGTTAATCTCTGCATTTGTAATTGCTTAATGAAATATGATAAACATACCTAATGTGTTGAATTGATGAATTAATGAATTATTTATATTGTATAATTGAAATTTTATGCATTTGTGTATGTTTCTTTCAATGTATTTTCAAATTACGTTATGGTGCTTAGATGGTCGGATTGGTGATGGCCTAAATGATCAATTCTGCCCAAGACTTCTGTTAACAGGTTAAATTTCCTTCCACAACTTGTGGGATGCAGGATGCAGAAATGGCCTTCTGTAAACTTTGTCCTCCACATATTTTTCTTCCACAACTCTCCTTTCTGCATGTGGGATGCGGGATGCGGATTCACGATCTCTATTTCTGCAATGGTTTATTCCACATACGGGATGCGGGATGCAGAATGCGGAATGCAAGATGCGAGAGGCGGGACCACAATTTCCATATTTCCCTGATTCTGTAGACTCAAGTTTTTCATATAGTTGATTCTTGTGGGTTATTTCTTAGCCATTAATCTGTTCCCAGATGCGAAAGAAATTGTGACCGTTAATTTATGTCGTGATTTTCTCCGTCGTTCGATCTCCTCTAAGCTTTTCTTCGTAGATTGTCAGATTGATCACCGACAGAATCAATTTCTTTGCTATTGGGAAGTAAGAGATTTCACACAGAGTTGAATAGATTGAACTTCGAGTTGGATGCTCCTGCATCGGTTGGATAGTGGTAATGATCACCTTCCCTCTCTAGTGGATGGGAGGGGACGTGATAATGTGGTATCAGAGTTGCGAGTTGCAGCATTGGGCCTTGATGGGCCAACTTGAACAGTTAACACAGATGTTGGTAAATGGTTTTTAATTCTGATTTTATTATGCGGCTAACTATCTTGTTTATTAACACATGTTGCATAATTATAGTCACCCACAAAGGGCAACATTCTAGATAGTGCAGTTCAGTAAATTTGGTTTGGCTGAGCCATGAGAACTGAAATGTGCGATGATGCACAGAACCCCAGTGAATAGGAGGAAGATGCTATGGGGGAAAATGTCCGAATTGGAAATTTTGAGACAGAGTCTAATGGGAGGAGGTTTCAAGATACTCCTCCATATTTTTCTGCCACCATGAGAAGCCTAAGGGTGGAGATGCAAAGTCACAGGGTATATAATGAAATATTGGTTAAGGCTCTGGAGGAGCAGAATTACCTGAATGCAGCTATGCTGCAATGTTTGACAGACATTCAGAGGCAGATGAACTCTAGGGACTGGACAGTGAGACCAGAAGGAGGTCAGAGCATTGATGGAAGAAGAAAAGATCTCCCAGTGGGTCATTTGACTCTGAAGGATCCACTGGTGGTTTAAGTTCTTCTTCTCATGAGAGTAAGAGAAATAGGCACTACAAGAACTGTTCACGTGATGAATTTAAGAAGGCAAGGCCTCCTACCTTCAATGGTTAGATAAAGAATGGTCAAGAAGCTAAAGCTTGGCTTCTTGGGATGAGGAAATATGAAGGCTAGAGTAGCCATCTTTAATTTGATTGGAAGGGCATCCATATGGTGGGAGCACTTCAGGCAAGTGAAGAAGATTAATGAAAGGAATATTGTGTGTAAATGGTTCCAGAAGTATTTCAAGTAGAAGTACCTCTCTGACAAGTACTATGATGATAAGATCAAAGAGTTCCATGAGCTAAGATTGGGACAGCAGACCATGGAAGAGTATGCAAATAAGTTCTTGGAACTGTTGAGGTATGTTAGGTACATAAAAGATGAGAAGGTGAAGTCCATCATTTCTTGAGTGGATTGCCTCAGTCTTACAAAGACAGAATTGAGTTTTATGAACCTAAAACTCTGGAAGAAGCAATAAGGAAAGCTAAGTACTGCTATGAGCAAAGCAAAGGAAAACTTGATTATCATAAGACATATAAGGACAAGAAGAATGAGAAGTATGACCAAAGGAAAAAAGATTTCAAACCTTCTAACTTCAGGAATCAGTAGAAACAGCCATCCCAAGTTGAGAAGAAACCATCTAGAGTGGTGAGAGAAGAGCCACGAGATCCAAAACAGAACAGAGCACCACTCCAATGTTGTAAATGTGGAGTACCCCGCATACGGAAGAATTGTCCACTTGAGAATGAGAATTCAAGGCCATCTTACAGCATTCAAGAGGCAGAAACAGTGGGTCAAGTAGCAAGGGCCATCCCTAGAATCTATGCAGCACTAGAGGACCATCAGGAAGATCACCAATCAACTATGGTTGAAGTTGTAGGTAAGATTGTTGAGCAATATGTTTCTATTTTCATTGACCATGGTTCTACTCACAGTTACATTGCTGCTAGAGTAGTGGAGATTTGTGCTTTTAAGAAAGTAAAGCATAGCAAATCATGGTTAGTTTAGCTAGCCACTAGAACTAAGAGAAAGGTTAGTGAAGTGGTAGAGAAATGCCCATTGGTCACTTGTGTAGATATGAATGTTCTACTCCTTGGTTCCTATGATGTTCTCATTGGAATGGATTTGGTTAGAAGCTCACAAGGTAAAGATTGACTACTATAATAAGGCTTTTGAATGCATGGATGAAGAAGGGAACCCAATAGTTGTAAGAGGCATTCCACAAGTGATTTATGTGAGGCAGATTTCAGCAATGCAGCTAAAGAAGTGTTGTAAGAAAGGTTGCAGAGTGTATGCAGCTCATGTTTTCGAAATGGTATAGAATGAAACTATTAGGTTGGAGGACTATCCTGTATTTCAAGAATTCGAGGATGTTTTTCTTATTCTAGGGCTTCCTCCAAAGAGAGACATTGTCTTCACAATTGAACTTGTGCCAGGAGAAGCACTAGTGTCCAAGACACCCTACAGAATGAGTACATTGGAAATGCTAGAGCTAAATATGTAGATGTAAGAGTTGTTGGAGAAGCAGTATATCAGGCCGAGTGTGTCTCCTTGGGGAGCACTAGTTCTGTTTATGAAGAAGAAAGATGGTACACTCAGATTGTCTATTGATTACAGGCAACTGAACAAAGCCACTGTGAAGAAAAAATATCCTTTTCCTAGAATTGATGACCTCTTTGATCAAATGAGAGGAGAAAAGGTATTTTCCAAGATTGACTTAAGGTTGGGTTACCATCAGGTGAGAATCAAGGATGAAGAAATTCATAAGACAGCCTTCAAGACAAGGTATGGACATTATGAGTTTGTAGTGGTACCATTTGGTCTCATAAATGCACCAGCTATATTTATGTGCCTTATGAATAGTGTCTTCAATAGGTATTTGGACAAGTTTGTTCTTGTTTTCCTTGATGACATTCTTATTTATTCTAAGAATGAGGAAGAGCATGAAGAGCATCTGAGATTGGAATTACAATTTCTCAAGGAGCGTCAGTTGTATGCAAAGTTGAGCAACTATGACTTCTATAAAGATATAATTCAGTATTTGGGTCACATTATCTCTGTAGAGGGTATATCTATGAACCTTAACAAGACTGAAGCCATTGTGAATTAGCCTACTCCAATAAATGTGACAGATGTAAGATATTTTATGGGACTTGCAGGATACTATAGAAGATTCATTGAAGGATTCTCCAAGGTTGCACATGCCATCACTTCTTTGCAAAGGAATGGGATAAAGTTTGAATGGACATCGAGGCATGAAGAAAGCTTCCAGAAATTGAAGAATATTCTCACAAGTGCATCAGTCTTGAAAGTTGCAGACCCAGAGAAATATTGTGTGGTGTGTACTAATGCATGCGATCAAGGACTTGGAGGAGTTCTTATGCAAGACAACCACGTAATATGTTATGAGTCAAGAAAGTTGAAGGAGCATGAGAAGAAATATGCCACTCATGACCTAGAACTTGCAGCCATAGTACATGCTCTCAAGACGTGGAGGAATTACTTAATGGGTAGAATATTTGAGCTAAGAAAAAACCATTTTGGTTTGAAGTATTTGTTTGATCAACCTACTCTAAATTCTAGGCAAGCTAGATGGCTAGATTTTTTATGTGAGTTTTATTTTGAAATAAAACACATAAAAGGAAAAGAGAATAAGGTACCTCATGCACTCAGCAGGAAGGTGTAGGAAATGCATGTGGCATCTCTTAGTATTTTCCATTCAGATTTGAGACAGCAGATTGTTAATCATGTTGTTGAAGATGAATTGTACATGCAGGTAAAAGACAAGTTGCAGCAACAAATACTTGAAAAGAAGTATGAGGGATATAAATTAGAAGAATATGGACTCGTTACTTATAAGAATAGAATTTATATTCCAAATGTAGCAGATTTGAGGAGGGTTGTTATGGATGAGATCCATCAAGCTCCATATTCTGGTCACCCGGGATATCAAAAGACAATTGCTACAGATAGAAAGCAGTACTTTTGGCCAGGAATGAAAAATGGCATGGCTGAATATATTTCAAGGTGCATGAAATGTTAGCAGGTGAAGCTTGAGCATCAACACCCAGCAGGTTTGCTGCAGCCCTTTCCAGTTCTAGAATGTAAATGGGAAGTTATTTCCATGGACTTTATTACAGGATTGCCAATGACTTGGAGACAACATGATTCCATCATGGTTGTGGTGGACAAGTTGAAAAAGGAAACACATTTTATACCGGTTAAGTCTACGCATAAGACTGATGACATTGCAAAGATCTTCATGAAGGAGATTTTCAAATTGCATGGATTGCCAAAGGCAATAGTCTCTGACAGAGATGTCAAGTTCACTCCCAATTTTTGGAAGGGATTGTTTGCAGATTTGGGGACAAAGTTGACTTTCATCATTGCCTACCATCCTCAAACTGATGGGAAGACAAAGACATTTAACTAGGTGCTTGAAGACATGCTTCGCATGTATGTGATGGACAAACCAACCAAGTGTGAAGATTATTTACACTTGGTAGAGTTTTCTTATAACAATGGACAACAAGCATCCTTGGGGATGAGTCATATGAAGTTGTGTATGGAAGGAGGTGTAGGACACCAGTAACTTGGGATAATCTAGTGAACAGGGTTGTGCTTGGTCCAGAATTACGCAAAGAGATGGAGCAGGAGGTTGTAAATATCAAGCAAAATCTGAAAGCAGCCTAGGATAGACAAAAAAGCTATGCAGATAAGCATAGGGTGAATAGATAATTCAGTGTTAGGGATCATGTTTACCTCAGAGTGAGGGTAAAGAAGAGTTTCTTGAATATTAGAAGTTTTTCCAAGCTATCACCTAGATATTGTGGGTTGTTTGAAGTGCTTTAAAGAATAGGGCTAGTTGCATATAGACTTGCATTTCCTACTAGCACTAGGGCTCATAATTTTTTCCATGTTTCTTTTCTTAAGAGATATGTACATGATCCTAACCATGTGATAAATTGGGATGTGATTCAGGTGGAACCCGAGGGAGAATTCCAAATCGAGCCAATGTGCATCCTCAACATGAAGGTCACATTGCTCTAGAACTGATCCATAGGGTAGGTAAAGGTGCAATGGAAGCACTATGGTCCTAAAGAGGCTACATGGGAGATGGAGGGTGCCATGCGATTTGCACATCCATTTTTGTTCAATTCTACAAAGCATTGAGGGCGGTACCAGCGTAGCATTTTTGTTCAATTTTGTAAATCAATGGGGACAGTGTTGTTGAAGGGGGAGGGGAATGTAACACCCTGGTTTTTACCCTATTTGCATTAAATATATATGATGTAAATATTGTATGGAATCAATGCAAGGAGCTCAAGGCCAAGGCCCTGCCATTGATTGATTTTTTGTGTATAGGTGATCAAGGTTGATGCCTACGGTTTATGGTGCTAATTCAAGCACAGTATATAATTTTGGACATCATATAAATATGCAATTTAATTAAAAACCCACAACCAACTATGTCAATGCAACAAATAATGAGATAGGGGCATGATTTCCTAAGGAATAGGGAGGGGGAATGTTTAACCTTGAGCCATTTTGGGGAAAATCCATGTGTCAAAAGGAAACACCCAAAAACGTATGCCCATTCCCCTCATGCATTCACATTTTCATCTTCCCTCATGTTTTGGGAAGCAACGGGACTTTTTCATCATCCATCCTTCACGCTTTCAATTTTTGTTTCCTCATGGTGCATGCCCAGTCCATCATCTGACTCTCACCAAAACGTTGTGGTCCATTCTGATCATTCTCTATTCCATTTTTTGCATGCATGTTGTGTGTTCATCCTTCTTGCAGAACCGTGTTTGTTCTGGGTTGTTCACCTGTTGTTACCATCCTCAGTCGTGTTTATGAAAAAGAGTGGTCATATTTAGTTTCCTCAGTGTTGTTGTGAAATGGTCTCCTCTATCACAGAGTGAGTGGAATCCTATTTTGTTGTGTCAACATTGTGGTCTGTTGTGTGTGCATATTTTTTCCTTGTTCTGAACTAGTTTGGAGTGGAATTGGATCTAAACTAGCTTGATAAACCTAGTGTAGGAAGGAACCGCACAAATAGAACTATAGGGGCTGGTGTTCTTCTTTTCACACCCTGAACAGTATTGGAATGGAAGGCATAGACTAAGGGACTGTGTAGTAGAGAAGGGGATGCTTCCTTGTGTTGGGTGTGTAGATGTTTCAGGAGCCAAGACCAATCTAGTGCAGGTGTCCATAGCTCAGTGGCTGAGCTCACTAGCTTAGCAGTTCAAGTTTACCAGCTCCTTTGTAGCTTGATAAACCCATTTGTTAGTTAGCTTGGCTAATCCTTAATGTGAATGTTGGCTTGGATGATTATCTTGATAAACCTAGCAGTATATTGGCTTGTTTATTTGCATCCTGATAAACCCAACTATGTTGGCTTGGATGATTTTGGTTGTATTCTTGGCTATGTGTGAGCCTTCTAGTGTTCCTTACTCCTTGTGGGAATCATGCCCATCTCATTGGTGGCAGTGTTGCTGAGAGATTGATGAGCACATTGGCCTATGTTTGGGTGGAACGTTGCAGCAATGTAGCTGGCTGCATAACAAACTTCTTTCAAAGATAAGTATCTCTATGTTAATCTCTGCATTTGTAATTTCTTAATGAAATATGATGAACATGCCTAATGTGTTGAATTGATGAATTGTTCCTATTGTATAATTGCAATTGTATGCATCTATGCATGTTTCTTTCAATTCATTTTTAAATTACGTTATGGTTCTTAGATGGTTGGATTGGTGATGTCCTGAATGATCAATATGCACAATACTGCTGTTAATAGGTTAAATTTCCTTCTGCAACTTGCGAGATGTAGGATGCGGAAACAGACTTCTGTAAACTCTGTTCCCCACATATTTTTCTTCTACAACTCTCCTTTCCACATGCGGGATGTCGAATGCGACTTCACGATCTATATTTTCGTAGCTGATTATTTCCGCATACGGGATGCAGAATGCATGATGTGGGATGTGGGATCTGTGACTGCAATTTCTATATTTCCCCGATTCCGCAGACTCAAGATTTCCACACCGTTGATTCTTGTGGGTTGTTTCTCAGCTGTTGATATGTTCCCAAATGCAGAACATATTGTGACCGTCGATTTCCATCACGATTTTCTCCGTCGTTCAATCTCCTCTGATATTTTCTTCATAGATCGTTGGATTGAGCACTGACATAATCAATTTCTCTGCTATTGGGAAGTAAGAGATTTCACACAGAGTTAAATAGATTGAACTTTGAGCTAGATGCTCCTGCATCGATTTGATAGCGGTAATGATTACATTCCCTCTCTGGTGGACGGGAGGGGATGTGAAAATCACTGAAAGAAATATAGGCAAAAAAATACAAAAAGAACATAGATATTTATCATGGGAAACCACAAGGGAGATAACCCAGCAAAAATCCCTCAATATAGAATTCAACCAAGTATAGTGAACAAACCCAAGAATAAGACTAGTAACCTCCTATCTTTACAAAACCTCTTCACTCTCTTTCTTGTGCACTTGCTTGAGTGAGATGTGTGTCTAAACTATAGGATTACCTCCCCTATTTATACTCATCAAATGAGTGACATTTTTACTTAATTAGGTCGACATGTTTCTCTAAACAGGGTCGACTTACCTAGGGAGACTCAAAATGACTTTTATATAATATTCGTGTGGGTGCTATTGACCCAACTTACAACGGAAGGGTTACATTGAATCTTTCAAGTACAATTACATGACCAAGTACATAAATAACATCTCTTGAAGGAGGTACAACAATAATAAAATAAAATTACAATAATAATATCTTCTGAATTTACATTTCTTTAAAGGTATATCATTCAAGGCACATCAAACTTACTTTGTTTCTCCATTCATGATTATGATATACAAGCACATGGACTCTTATCCTTCCTACATTAGGATGTCATATTTTGACGGGATGAACAACCACAATAGTAGTTTGAGGCATTAAATAAATCACTCACTTATGCTCCTTTAATTTCTCCCCTTAAATTTGATTAGGATTTTATCCTTTATATTTCGGCATCAACCTTTTCCATCACTGAATTCCTAGTTCAAATGAGTGAGAACTGTTTTGAACACATCATTTACTACCTCAACAAAACACTATCTACTACACCACAATTAATTTATATCCATGATGAGAAATTTCCCTTAGCCATGGTCCTTTAAGTTTAGAAATTTCACCACTACATCCTGATATGCAAGATTAAAGTCATTGCAAATTCAAAATCGTTGCAGTACATACGAGGTTGGAGACTTATCAATGGTAATTTTCCTTGATGGGTTGTTGTTCTTGAAGAATTATATCTTGAATTTGTGACCCAAAAAGGAAAAAAGGCCTTGTACCTTATCAAGTTCATCATTGACCTCCTCGTCATTGCAGTGGGACCCACTTTTAACAATCACTTTCATCACAGACATATTTTCATCTTATCTATCAAATATCCATGGTATGATGATATCCTTACTTATCTCTGCATGCAAAAATATAGCTCTCATATCTAACGTGATGATCATCAACACATTCCTCACAAATCCCCTTGTTACCTTCTCATTGGAGACATTCTTTATCAAAAGTTGTTTTGCACCATCTTGCAATGGTGCATATTATCTCATGACAAGGTCAAGAAAGTTCTCAATGATTTCCACAGTGGAATGTGTGGAGGCCATTTATCTGGAATGGATACTACCCAAAAAATATTGTGTGATGATTACTTATGGCCTTTACTCTTCAAAGATTGTATTCGCATCATCAAACATTGTGAAATTTTTCTAATCTTATAAAAAAAAACATGATCCCCCCAACTCTTCTATATCTCATCATCATCATTGGACCAATCTGTAAATGGGGAATCGACTTTATGAAATGCAGTTCAACATCTACTAATGGCCATGAGTATATTTTCATTGTCATCAGTTACTTTACAAAATTCGTTGAGGAAATTCCCACCTTCAACAACATGGGTGTCACTATCACTCATTTCTTCTTAAATCATGTCATTATGATCTTTGGAACCCATTTCCAACATCTCTAACAATGGAACCCATTTCCCAAATGATATTTTCCAAGAGTTTTGTTTTGTTAGGATTCACCCATGAGTTTTCCACCCCTTGCTATCTGCAAGAAAATAGTTAAGGTTGTCATCAAAGTTATCAAGACCATGCTCCAATGGAAAATTAATAAGAATAATCCTAAATGGAATCACATGTTACTCAACACTTTGGGCCTACATAACATACATTAAAACTACCACAGGGTTCACGCCCTTTCATATCATTCATGGTGTCGAGGCAATTTTACCAATTGAATGCAAGATACCTACCCTCCAACCTGCCTTGAACTACTATATAACACATATACACTCTAACAATGAACTCTCACCTTGAAACATATTGAAAAATAATTTTGCACCTTGTTACAACAAAACAAAGCTAACTAGAAACGTTACAAGGCCCACTACAATCGCCACATTTTCCCTCGCACCTTTAACAAAGGCAACCTTGTCCTCATTTTTTATGCTAATAATGACACAAAACCAAGTCTTAGTAATTTATTCCCCATATAGAGAGGCCCATGCATCATCAAGCTATGCCCCCCAAAGGTGCTTATGTGCTCGCTTTGCTAGAAGGAGGACTTCTCAATTACCCTATTAATGTACTTAAAGAAATTATATCCTTATCCCACACATTAACCCCTCATACATTGTATATAAAACATTAATTTTCTTTTTTTTATGTTTCTACCAAAAAAATAAAAACCCTTCTTGACTTGGGATTTCTGAAACATATTTTTCCTTTTTCAAATGCCTTTAAACATAGACTATTATGTCGGTTTTGTCAATGACACAAGTCACTAGTGAAATAATATAACAATTTCTATTTGGTATATTTACACCTTGAAATGTACACTTCTCCACAGTAGTGGTGTTTGTCTCAAACTAACCACAAACAATCAAGAAAAGTACGATATCATCATGGGTTTATTAGTTGATGCAGTTCATCTCTATAGTTGGCATCTTTACAATTATATGGATTGTGAACTCCTTGTTGCATAGTTCAATAACGCCTTCCACATTCATGATCCATGATGCTTCTGAATGTTCCTGCAATTTGAACTAACAATATGATGACATCACATTCATCCATCTCCTTCGGAGTTCTAATGCATTTTTAGATGACATTGCAAATAAAATTTTGGATGGGTATTTATTACATTAAAATCATTTTGCATCATATGAAAATAAATTTAATGTCAAAACATTTATTATTCTATGTTCATTTCTTAATTTTTACTTTGTTAAGCTACCTTTAATCAATACAAAGCTTCATGTTCTATTGTATGTGATGCAGAAAAATATATAAAGAGACTAGGATTCAAGCACGGATACCATTCAAGGGGGCGAACGACAAGGCCCGCACATGGTGGATTCATAACCTACTGCCTTAATCCACTTGGAATCATCACACACATGCATGAAAATTAAGCATATAAACACAACATCAATATCACATCACATGTTCACATCAAAACACACAAGTCATGTACACCAAAAAATCAATATATATATGTATGTATGTATGTATGTATGTATGTATGTATGTATGTATGTATGTATGTATGTATGTATGTATGTATGTATGTATAATTATTTTTTCGAGGGCGTGAACAAAGACAATTTGGAGTTTCACTTCTAGCTTCTATTTTCATTCATGATAGTTGATACATGTTCACAAAGTTCAATTTCTACTATTTTTCTGGCTGGGATAGATTTCGTTTTTGTTTTGGTAGATCGGTCTTTGAAGTGCATGTAGATCACCATGCTATCCAAGAATTTTATCTTTTGAAATTTTTTTAATGGGAAAGAGAAGAGAATGAATGTGTATTGACACAGTCATGAAGTTGTTTGAATTGTATCTATGTATATTCTCTTTTTTGAATATAAAGATTTTTTTCCTATGGAATATATGTATATGTATGTGTGTGTGTGTGTGTGTGTGTATTTTTATGTTGTGGTTCACAAATCCCCCAGTGGGGCGGCTACATCCACGGGAAGAAATCATAGGGGCACTACCCAAAGGTTTTTCACCCCGTTCAATCTAATTATGGAGCTAACCTGATGGGGATATCAATTGAGGCCCTTATATAGCAATGTATAGTCACATAGGGATTTGACCTGGAGACCTTCTGCTCATAATTTACAGCACTCAACCACTTGAGCTATCCCATCGGGTTTATATGTATGTATGTGTGTGTGTATACATGCATACACATATACATACATGTGTATATATATATATATNGGGGTTACCAACATACTCAAGAAACTTGCAGGCAATCGACTCTAAAGTGCAATAAAGGAAATAGGAGGATAGGAAAGACTCACCTGATACACGACGGTTGATTCTCGCTTGTCCTCTTCCGTTCTGCTTCTTCTCCAAATCCTTCAGGGATGCTTTCTCCTTCACCTGTCAAGAGTCAATCTTCCAAATACAAGATGATTCATATATATAAACAGGTTAGATAAATCATATACAGAATACTGAAACATAAACATTTATCAAACCACAATGCATGAAATACATTCAAGACACATATCGAAGAAGGATTCTCTTTATTAACAATAATGGAAAGAGTTCAGATTACAACCCAATGCCTGAGACAAGGACTCCTCTGCAGCCAAAGGATTCTGAGTTCTACTGCTCCAAATACTTTTGTATAAACTCCACCAACATAACTTTTCTCTCCAAGTGTATGTATCTAACTCCCTCCCCAAGGCCTGTATTTATACTTGGTGAAATAAGGCAGTTTCGAAGGTTGAGGAGGTTGAGACAGTTAAGGAGATTAAGGTTAAATGCTTAACTAATCTCAAGTAATCGTGTGATTTTATTTTTAATGTCAAAGGTAGATATACATGGATATCAATATTGGCAACTCGCGTATGACCCGCGAGTTGCTATGAGGGTAACCCGCATATACATCTATACACGACATGCAACAACCGATACTCACGTACAACACGCGAGTTGCATATATAGAGATTCGTGTATATGACTTGACATAGCTAAAGGGTAAAAATAACCAGCTGGATGTATGATGAATGTAATTCATAATAAGCCCATCTATAGTGTTTTGGGAAACCCTCAATCCATAGATGTCCTTTTGTGTGCCAACATGAGGGATATCGGCACTCGGACGGAGAGGTGCCATTCAGGTGAATAACAGGGGGTGCATAAAAATTGCCTCCCATAGGCTACAAAAAACGGTATCCTCACACATACATCAGCATCTCCTTCACCCCTATATAGGAGGTGAAGGACGCATCAATTCTAAAGGACCTAATGTTTGTACCTCTGATGCAACCGCTATTGCTTGGGTCATTGGTGTAGATACTATGATTCGTACCTACCCTACTACCGCCCGCTTAGTATCCCTCTCTTGAGATAGTTCCCTTGCCACAATCACTTATCAAAAAATATAATGCCACTCTAGATTGATGTCGTATAGCAACATAATACATGCCATGACTATCAAATCATCTAGCTCATCCCATCCCTGCTTTTCCACACCACCCAAAAGAATGTCATCATCTCTAGAAAAACCACAACATGATCAACCCCAATAGATCCTACCACACCTATTGTACCTATCTCAACTGCCCCTCCAATAGATAAGCTAGCCTCATGGAAATGATGTCGACATCGTTATCCCTATTTATCCCTTGACTAGGACTCTTCGACTCCCCCCCCATAATAGAGGCACTAGTACTACTAACAAAGGTGTGGATCCCATGTATATTAAAATCAATAAACATGTCACACATTAGTACCTCATTACCACCCAAAATCTTATCCACTAAGAGAAGTTAACCCTCAAAGATCTAGTGGGTCACTATGGCACCAAACACAAGATTCATGAAGGTCACCACAACTGTGATAGTTATATCTTCCAAATCAATAATTAGTATCGACCCATGAAATTTTTACCTCAACTCTCTGCTATAGTACCAGGTGATTAGTTGGTCCATAGTCCTTTTCCCCCTAGGGAAAGGTGGGTGTTGAGTATTATTGTCATTGATTCCAAAGAAGTTCAGTAATGACAAAGAAATAAGCTAGGACATGATTACATGGCATATCGGTTGATGTTGCCATATATGAAATCAACATGTTGTTCCCCATGCTCTGGATTATTTACCCTCCAAAGTTGATGAAAGTAAGAATCCACCTTAAGTCTAAGCATCAGATACATAAGATTAAGAGGACATTTCTCATATACAAATCAATAAGGAGGATTGATCGATTCTCTGATCAATCAATTGAGTTTTGAAATGACCATGGTACAGGGTCATTGATCGATCATCAGTTTGAGAAATGATGAAAGACTGAGGATGAGTCAAGGTAGAGATCGATGGTTGGGATTGAATCTGGCACAAGAAGATATGAGCTTATATTAGACAATCGAACGTCTATGATCATAGATTGATCATCAATGGTTGAGGAATGGTTCCAGAGGTAGAAAGTGAAAGAATGTTAAACATGCAGAGGGGTAATTTCTAGATTTTGGATCGATGGTTAGATTGAGATCATTATCAAATCAAAGTTCGAGGAAGACTCTGCTATGGGAAAGTGCATGAAGAATAGTAAATAGCTTCGACTTCAAAATCGATATTTAGACCACTTTTACTATTAAATAATAATCATTGATCTAAAGTGGACCCAAATCTAATGGCTTTCAGCAATTCCTCTATGTGAAAATGCGCAGAAGAAAATAGCTAGGTCAGACCGCGAATTGGAAAGTAACCATCGCTCCATGATCCCACATCAACAAATCAGAATGATCGTCAAGGAGATCAATGATCGTAAACCAATCCTCTAGGATAAGTTGCACGTTTTTTAAGTCATCTCTTCGGATGTGGAATTATTATGAAGATCAGTTTAATACTGGTTCAAATCCACCATTGATATATGTTGTTAAAGATCCAATGGTTCTGATTCATTTCGCTAGTGAAAGAAGCTCAATAGCTAGCTAAAGCCTCGGATGTGAAATTCCTTAAATATCCAGTTAAGTGATCATTTCACATCCGCTCTATTAAACGAAAATTTGGTGATGAGCCCATTTAGAGATTAATTTGGCAGAACAACTAAAATTGAAGATAAGTTAATTTTAGTTAAACTCTGCAAATCTAATTTCTATTAAAACTGAACCTAATAACGAAGATCAGCATTTCGAGAAGGAAATGAAGAATTCTTGCAACACTTCAATGAAAATACATGATAATTCAAGTAAAGAGATGATGATATTTATGCATAATTCAAACAAGGTAGGAAGTGTCTCAGCTGTCCAGATCCATGTAGACAGAGACCAAGAAGATGATGAGAAACCAGTGATAGAATTGAAAACATAGACAGATCTGGAAGATTGAAGAAATCAAATTAGGGAGGTAAGGTGGTGCAAGGGAAAGAAACAAGCCTGGAGGGGGTTGTAGCCTCCTTCTGGTAGTAGCTGGAGAACAAATTTTTGGTGCGTCCTTGTCTGTGGTAATAGGAAGAAAACTGGGGTGTTGTAACATCCCTGTCTGTAGCAACAAGCAAAATTTTTGGGGTGTTGACACATTGTTAAGAACCCGTGTCAACCCCCCTCTTTATTTTGTTAGTATATTTTGTCAGACGCATATGCTTTGTAAGTCATCCCATTAGTATGTTGTATTATCCCACATTCATGGGGAGTAAGTAATAGTTGTTAAGTCATCCATTTAATATGTTTCATTATCCGACATTCATGGGGAGTAATAGTTGTTTAGATTAGACTTAGTATTTAAGTATGTGTTGAGGCTAATGAAAGCATCGAAGAGTTATTTTGTATTGAGCTTGCTCAAAGGAGGTTACCCCCTCGAAGTGGCCTGCGATTAATAAAATCTCTTATGTGATCCATAATTTATGCTATGTCATGCATTCTCATTGTTTATTGTAGGAGGTTCTCCACATATGGTATCAGAGCACTTTCTTGGGCTCATTGGGTGGAATTTCTGGAAAAAAAAATTATGTTGTGCTTCCTGACACTATGAGCCTTACAGGTTTTCTTCTTCTTGCAGTGGTATTATTCATCCGGATCAGGGAATAAACCCTATCTGCTTAACTGTGGGAAGTACTTGGGCATATCCCTAAAACTCATTGTGAGGAGTACCACAAGAACCCCAAAGTATCTAGCCATTGAGAGGACCTGCCAAGTGAAAAGGGCAATGACCCCCACCAAATTGACTAGATTCCCATCCATGAGGAAAACCAAAGAGTTGTCATTTTTTTTCAAGAAGTTAGCGGTTTTACCTGGGCCATGAAGTGAGGGGTACTACCCCAATACTCAAGCTTGAGACAACCTTGGTGGCCAAGTGACTACCTTTGAACCATTAGGAAGTCGAATATACCTGTGGTCCATATCTATTTACAGTTGATAACGTGCAGAATTCCAGAATTGTCACAGATCATCTACTCCATTTCCTGTTGATAAATCACAGCTTTCTAGCACCACCATAGATAATTTATTCAGGAAAAAAAAATTATCATTTCTTTAGTATAAATTTCTATTTTTTTAGCCATATTTTCCTTGATTTAGCTCTGTTTCCCTTGAAACTTTGTTGTAACCCCCCATAATACCATTTCCCATATTCCTTCATTGAGGACCCTATCCCCAATTTCACTTCTTGAATGTTGAAATTCCACATTTGTCAATTTTTAGGGTTTGTCATAACTTCTTTGATTCTCACCCAATTGCCTTCAAATTTTTCCATGATGTTTGTTTTCCATTTCTTCTTCATTGTCTCTCTCTGACAAATTTTCCAATTCCTTCATCCCACCTCTGAAATTCACATTTTTCTACTTCTTTTCCCTAAGAAAGTGCCCCAAAACCCTGTAAAACCCCAATTACCCCCCCCCAAAAAAAAAAAAATTCCCAAATAAAAAATCTCCTTTTCTAAAACCCTCTCCATTTTTGTTTTTCTACCAATTGCCTGAAGAAAAAAAACTGCTTATGGTTGTCACCCACACTGGAACAAATAAACAAATGGAAGAAGAACTTCCTACCATCAAGTCCAAACTCAAGGATCTAGATCAAAAATTTCTTGGCCTCCATATTCAGCATTCACCCATGAACAACCGTTGCTAGCCTGAGTCTTCTGCAGTCACTCGGTTCTCGTCATCTAGCAACTTCCGCGAGCTGAAGCTGGATTTTCCTCACTTCAATGGTGATGATCTGACTGGATGGATTTATAGGGCAGAACAATATTTCAGTCTGCATAACACTTTTGATTTCAATAAATTCCCACTTGCATCCTTTCATTTGTAACATGAAGCACTTCAATGGTTCCGTCGGTACATTAAGGCTCAAGCAGAGCCAAACTGGATAGGTTTTTCCCAACTCCTTTTGCAGCGATTTGGCCCTAGTGCTTTTGATGACTTCACAGGAGCAGTCACCAAAATTCACCAAACTGGCACTGTGTGAGAGTATCAGACATAATTTGAGAAACTAGCCAATCACACTGAGGAATTTCTTGATGCATTCTACCTTAGTTGTTTTATCAGTGGTCTGAAGGATGCAATACAATCTAAGGTTAAAATGTTGTGCCCCAACACAATGATGGAATCCCTAGGGTTGGATAAGCCAGCAGAGGACAAGATCAGGGCTCCACAACGCTCCAAATCCACTCTTGTTCCATTCAGACCTATGGTTCCCCAAAGAACCCAAAATCTGCCAGCTCCTAGAACCACTCCTATCAAGCATTTGTCTGAAGCGGAGATGCGGGAACGTCGAGAAAAAAGGATTTGTTATAATTGTGATGATAAATTTACTCGGGGACATAGATGTGTTGAGAAAAATCTCTATCTCTTGGATGTGGATTCTCCACTCGCACCTGAAATTTTTTTATGATGCTCAGGATCCAATAGATGATGATGGTGACATTCAACAACTTCCTGCTCCAGAAGACCAAATAAATATATCTCTCCATGCCTTGGCTGGAGTCACCACCCCACAAACCATGCGGGTCAAAGGGTTCTTCAAAAAACTCCCTCTTAAAATACTCATTGATTCTGATAGCACTCACAACTTCATTGACCCGAGGATCGCCAAACAGGCTAATTGTTTCATCCATCCTTGCTCTAGCTTTGAAGTCATGATTGCCAATGGGGTCACCTTACGTTGCAAACGAAAGTGTCGTAATGTGGGCATATATATGGGGTATTATAACTTGCACTCTAACATGTTTTCCTTGCCCTTAAGCAGATGTGATGTGGTTTTGGGTGCTCAATGGTTACGCACACTTGGACCCATTTTATGGGATTTTGCTGAACTTTGGATGCAGTATTCAATCAATGGTACCAAACACACAATGTGGGGATTACAACCAGGGTCTCTTAGCCTCATCAGTTCGCATCGAATGGAAAATCTTCTTAAGAAAATTTCACATGGTGTCATCGCTCAGCTCCATTTCATTCAGATGAAACCTTCAGCAATCTCAACTACTCCATTGGATCTCCAACAAATATTGGATTGATATGCATGTGTGTTTGTTGAACCAGTGGGATTGCCACCTTCTGACCTGAGGACCATTGTATTCTGCTCCTTCCTGGAAGCGTCCCTCCCAACATCAGGCCCTATCGCTACCCATTTCACCACAAGATAGAAATTGAGATTCTTTTTCGTGACTTACTGAAGCAAGGTGTTATTTTCCCTAGCACTAGTTCCTTCTCATCACCAATCCTTCAAGTCGAGAAAAAAGATGGGTCATGGCGCCTTTGCATCGACTTTTGAGCACTTAATCACATCACAATCAAGGATAAGTTTCCAATTCCCGTTGTTGATGAGCTTTTGGATGAGCTCCATAGTGCTCATTTTTTCTCCAAGTTGGATCTTCGCCCTGGGTATCACCAAATTCAGGTCCATGAGGATGATATCCCTAAAATAGATTTCTGCACACATGATGGCCATTATGAATTTTTGGTCATGCCATTTGGCCTCACAAATTCCCCTTCCATGTTCCAAGCATTGATGAATAAAATATTTCAGCCCTACTTCCGAAACTTCATTCTGGTCTTCTTTGATGATATCCTCATCTATAGTAAAACCTAGGCTGAGCATCTCCAACATCTAGATCTTGTACTGCAACTTTTCTGTGATCATCATCTCTATGCCAAACATTCTAAACGTGTTTTTGGGCAAAAGGAAGTAGAGTATCTTGGGCATATTGTTTCAGCACAAGGGGTTCATGTTGATCCTACCAAAATCCATGCCATGAAAACTTGGCCACATCCTCAAACCTTGAAGAGCCTTCCTGGGTTTTTGGGACTTACGGGCTACTACCGCAAGTTTTTCAAGGATTATGGGAATATTGCAGCTCCATTAACAACTCTACTGAAAAAGGATGTTTTTGCATGGACACCTGTTGCTAAGTGTGCATTTGAGAAATTGAAACAAGCTATGTGTACCACACCTGTTCTAGCTATGCCTGATTTTTCCAAGCCCTTTACTATTGAGAGTGATGCTTGAGAAAATGGACTTGGTGCTGTCCTCCTCCAAGATGAACATCCCATTGCGTTCACCATCAAATCCCTGTCTGGTAAGAATTTAGCCGCCTCTACATATGAGAAGGAAATGATGGCTATTTTGCATGCCGTACAGAAGTGGCATCCATACCTCTTAGGGAATCATTTACGCATCAAGACTGATCACCAAGGTCTAAAATATTTCCTGGAACAACGAGTCTCATCCCCAAAACAACAAAAATGGGTGAGCAAACTCATGGGTTATGACTATGAGATCACTTACAAGAAGGGTAAGGACAATCTTGTGGTGGATGCTCTTTCGCGCACATTTGATGACCATGCTTCTCTTTCAGCTATTTCTATGCCTATTCTAAATTGGTTACAATTTGTTCAGCAAGGCTATGTCAATGACTCTTCCTTATCTCAAATCATCCAACAGTTGGCCAGTAATTCTTCTCTTGTACCGCATTACTCTTGGGATGGTTCTTCTCTGAGATATAAGGGTCGCTTGGTGCTTCCCTAGAGCACAAATCTTCATAAGGCTATCTTCTATGAACTCCATGCTTCTCCAGTGGCAGGGCACTCTAGGTTCCTCAAAACATATGAGCGGGAATGCCATAAATTCTTTTGGAAGGGAATGAAATGGGGAATTCAACAGATGGTTGTCGAATGTGATACCTACCAGCGCCACAAGGGTGAAAATACACTCCTCCCTGGCTTGCTATAAACCTTGCCCATACCTACAAGGATTTGGACAGATATTTCGATGGATTTCATCGAAGGGCTTCGTAAATCTGAAGGGAAGACCATAATCTTGGTTGTGGTTGATCAGCTCTCCAAATATAGTCATTTTTGTGCTCTCATCCATTCATATACTACCTCCTCAGTCACATAAATTTTCATGGACCAGATATTCCATCTTCATGGCATCCCTTCTTCCATTGTCTCAGACCGTGACGCAACTTTCACAAGTCATTTTTGGACTAAACTCTTTCGCCTCACTGGAACCAAACTAAAAATGATTTCAGGATATCACCCACAAACATATGGTCAAACTGAAGTCACCAACAAATGCTTGGAAACTTATCTTCATTGCTTCACCTCTAAACAACAACATCAATGGGAAAAGTGGCTCCCTCTCGCTGAATGGTGGTACAATACTTCCTACCATACTACATCTAAAATGACTCCATATGAAGTTGTTTATGGACAGCCACCCCCAATGCTCCTTCCTTACACCCCCCAGAGTTCACCAGTTCAGGAAGTCAACATGGTTCTTCGAAACCGTGATCAAATTCTCCACATTCTACAAGAGAATATTCACATGGAAAGAAATCGCATGAAGCAGCAAGTCGATCAACACCATTCTGAGCGCACCTTTCAAGTCGGTGATATGGTTTTCTTTTCGTCTATAGCCTTACAATCAATCCTCCCTGAAACTCAAAGGGAATCAGAAGTTGGCTCCAAAGTTCTATGGGCCATATAAAGTTCTTCAGAAGATTGGGTCTGTTGCTTATAAATTGGAACTTCCTCCTTCTTCTCGTATTCACCCAGTCTTTCATGTCTCTTGTCTCAAGAAATTTATTGGCACCAACATCAAAGCACAAACTATTTTACCAGATTTGGATACAGAAGGATCCATCATTTTGTAACCGGAGGCCATCCTCAATAAGCGCACTCATCACCTTCGCTCTCGGTCCATAACAAAGGTCTTAATTCAGTGGCACGACATGCAACCAGAGGATGCTACATGGGAACCACTCCTTCATATTCAGCAGCAGTTTCCACATCTAAAGCTTTGAGGACAAAGCTTTTTCTAAGAGGGAGGGGATGTTAAGAACCCGTGTCAACCCCCCTCTTTATTTTGTTAGTATATTTTTTCGGACGCATATGCTTTGTAAGTCATCCCATTAGTATGTTGTATTATCCCACATTCATGGGGGGTAATTAATAGTTGTTAAGTCGTCCATTTAATATGTTGCATTATCCCACATTCATGGGGAGTAATAGTTGTTTAGATTAGACTTAGTATATAAGTATGTGTTTAGGCTAATGAAAGCATCGAAGATTTATTTTGTATTGAGCTTTCTCAAAGGAGGTTTCCCCGTTGAAGTGGCCTACGATTAATAAAATCTCTTCTGTGATCCATAATTTCTGCTATATCGTGCATTCTCATTGTTTATTCCAGGAGGTTCTCCACACACATCCTTTCTATAGTAGCAGATAAACAATTTTGTAAAATTCATATTATTATTAAATGAGTTTGAATTGGTGGCTGGATATCAGAGCAGGATCCTTCACAATAGTTTAATCACTGGAAGGAAGATCCTATTAACAATCACTATGGATCAACAGCCACCAACAGACCTCCATTATTTGCAGGAGATAATTATGCATATGAGAGTGTAAGAATGAAGTGTCATCTAATGTCTCTTAGGTATAAAGTTTGGAGGTCTGTTGAAAAGGAGTACAAAATACCAGATGATCTACCTATAGACATAAATGAACTAGACCAATATGAGTCCAATGCAAAATATCTGAATGCAATCTTCAGTGGGTTAACGAATTCAGTGTTTGTGAAAGTCATGCAATGCAAAACAGCCAAGCATGCCTGGAAAAAATTAAAAACTATCTATGAAGGAGTATCCAAAGTTAAACAATCCAAAATTCAGACATACAAAGGACAATTTGAAAGTCTAAAAATGAAAGAGGAAGAAAATATTGCAGATTATCTTTTAAGAGTAGATGAAATTTTTAATGCTATTAAGGCCTTGGAGTAATAAAGGAAAGAGAAGTTGTTGATAAATTACTAAGAACTCTGCCCATGAAGTATGACTCAAAATTATCTACTCTAGAACAATGAGATGATCTTGACCGCATGACAGTAGATGAACTACATGGGATCTTCATTGCATATGATATGAGAACAAGACAAAATGAACCTTCAAAAATGGAAGCAACATTTAAAGTCTCAAAATAACCCAAGAGGTCTGAAACCACATCTAAGAATCACTCAGCGAATTTAGATGATGAAGAAGCTCTGTTCATCAAGAAACTTGAGAGAGGTACCTGTAAGTATGGAGGACAACTACCTCTAAAGTGTTTTAATTGTGGAAGAATCAGACACATTGCTTCAAAATGTCCCTATCCTAAACAAGATAATAGTGATGAAAGAGAAGCCTCAAATAATTTCAAAAAGGGCAAGATCAGAAACAAGAAGAAGTTTAATTAGAAGAGAAGGATCCTTTACACCATGGAAGGTAGTGAAGATGAAAACAAAAGTGGAGATGAGGAAATAAAAATTATATTCATGGGATTAGAAACTAAAGCTCACGGTGGTGAATTAGATGAGGAAGGAGAAGTAGATATAAAATTTGAACTCATTAGTGCTCTTGAATAACTTGAAAAATGCAAGAAGAAAAACAAATGGTCAAATCAAATCCTTAATGAATTGAAGACCGAGCTTCAAGAGGCCAAGAATATTGAAGAGGATCTAGATTTGAAGCTCAAAAAGAGAATAAAAGAATCTGAAAGGATTGAAGAATAAATTATGCACCTTAGAAATAAGATTGATGAAGAATATATTAAGTCAAAATTAGAAAACATTTCAAATAATCTAGATGAAATCTTGATTAGCCAAAGACTATTAAGAGATAAATCTGGACTAGGATATGACAAATAAAATAAGTCAGGATGTTCCTCCCTCACAAACCAAGGTAGAAATAAAAGAAGCTATCATGTTGCACTGAAGAGTCCAATTAAAAATGAAAGAATCAATAAATATGCTCTATCCTCTCATGACAAAAGTAGAACTAATGTGATACCTAGAAAACCAATAACAAGTAGATATCAGAAGATATTTCTTGGTCATTTCTACTCGTGTAATAATTTTGGTCATAAAGCTCTAAATTTTAGAGCATATGAAAAGTTTCATGACTACAAGAAGAATGCATCTAGTAACAAACCAAAAGTAAGAAATCATCACTTTTTTGCACCCCTTCAGAGATATGATATACAGTTTTACAAATGCAATAACCATGGACATATAGCAAGAGATTGTAATCTAATGACTCCCACAGAGAAAACTACTGCAAAAGAGCTTCAAAACAAAAAACAGAGAAAGGACTGGAAGAAAAAGAAAGAAGAGGAGAAATCCATGATTTCTCTATGTGCGATAGAAAAATAGAATCTATGGCATATTGACAGTGGATGTTCAAAGCATATGACAGGAGATCCAAACAAGTTCATAAGCATAAGAAAACATAATAAGGGAAAACTCACTTTTGGAGATAATATGTCTTCCAAAATAATTGGCAAAGGTACAGTTGCTATTAATAAAAAGATCAAAGCTTAAAATGTGTTGCTAGTAGAGAACCTAAATACTAATCTCCTTAGTGTAATTCAAACATGTGATCAAGGGCACATCTGCACTTTTGACTCTGACAAATGTGAAATTGAAAAAAAAAAGACTCCGGAAGAATTGTTGGGACTGCTGTAAGGAATTCAAGTAATGTATACATTCTAGAAAATGAAGAACAATGCTACATGAGTGTGGTTGATGAAAGTTGGTTGTAGAATATAAGGTTCAGGAACTTAAACTTTGAAAATATTATGGAAGTACGTAATAAGGAACATGTAAGGGATTTTCCAAAGATTGTGAAGCCTCTAAATTTAGTTTGTAAACATTGTCAACATGGGAAGCAAACTAGATCCAGCTTCAAAGAAAAATAACATACCACCTCACATTCATTGGAAATAGTTCACACTGATATCTACGGACCAACAAGAACTAAAATCTTGCAAGGAGAGTACTATTTCATGTTGCTCATAGATCATTATACAAGGATGACTTGGGTAACATTTCTCAAAGAAAAATCAAAAGATTTTGAAAAGTTTAAAATTTTTAATGCAAAAGTTGAGAGTGAAACAAATTTTAAAATCAAATGTCTAAGGTCAGATAATGGAGGTGAATTCAATGAATTTTGTGAAGTCCGTGGAATTAAAAGACAGTTTTTAGCCCCAAAGACTCCTCGAAAAAATGGCGTTGTGGAAAGGAAAAACAAAACAGTCCAAGAAGTTTCTAGAACTATGTTAAATGAAGAAAAACTTCCTGATATTTATTGGAGAGAAGTAGTATAAACAGAGGATGGCTCATAATTAATAATGACAAAACCCATTAGAAACTATGGTATGGGAGACCTGCTTCAGTCAAATATTTCAGAGTGTTTGGTAGAAAATGCTACATAAAAAGAAATGAACATGATCTTGGTAAGTTTGACTCTAAAACCGATGAAGGAATGTTTTTAGGATATTCATCCACCAAGAAAACATATAAATGTTACAGTCACAAGCTACACAAAATCATAGAAAGTGCAGATGTAAGAGTGGATGATTTAAAACCAAGAAGAATAAAAATACAAGATGAAGACGAAGATTTGCAAAAGATAGAAGGAGTTCATGATGGAGAAGAAAAGGTAGAAAAAGAAGAGTCACAAGAAAGTGAAGATGAAGACTCTCCAAGATATAATACAAAAACTCCATCTAATAGAATAAAAAAGGACCATCCTGAGACACAAATAATAGGTGACAAGGATGTTGGAGTTAGTACAAGAAGAAAACTACTATTTAATGAACAAGACTTACTTTCAGTGGTGGAACCTAAGAAATTTGCAGAAGCCATCAAACATTATGATTGGATCAAAGCCATGAATGAATAATTGGATCGAATTGAGAAGAACCAAACTTGGGAACTAGTTCCAAGACCTGTAAACAAGAATATTGTAGGAACCACATGGGTATTAAAAAATAGTTCAATGAAAATGGCAAAGTGATAAGAAACAAAGAAAGGTTAATATGTAAAGGATATGCTCAAGAGGAGGGTATTGATTTTGAAGAAACCTTTGCACTTGTAGAAAGATTTGAAGAAATTAGAATGTTTTTTAGAATTTTCATACTATAAAAATTTCAAGGTATATCAAATGGATGTCAAGTCTGCATTCTTGAATTGAAATCTAGAGGAGCAAGTGCATATTGAACAACCTGAAGGTTTTCTCTTATCAAAAAATAGAGACTATGTTTGCAAACTAAAAAAGGAACTCTATGGTCTCAAACATGCTCTAAGGGCTTGGTTTTTAAGGCTGGACAACAGGCTTAAAGCAATAAGGATTTAAAAGAGGAGCCATTGAAAGTAACCTCTACTTAACAATCAAATATAAGAATATGATAATTGTTTTTGTTTATGTAGATGATATCATATTTGGGAGTGATCTACAAATCATGAGTGTAAACTTTGCTTCAAACATTAAAAAAGAATTTGAAATGTCTTTGTTAGGAGAATTAACATTCTTCTTGGGTTTACAAGTTTCTCAATTAGACAAAGGGATATTCACTTCTCAAACCAAGTACATTAAAGAAATGTTGAAAAAGTTTAAGATGGAAGACTCTAAACCAATTATTACTCCTATGGTCACTGGTTGTAAGCTAAGCAAGGATGATGAGTCATTAGAAGTAGATCATACCATGTATAGATCTTTGATAGGAAGCATGTTATATGGGATAGCCATTAGAACAGATGTAATGCAAGTTGTAGGGTTGGTTGCTAGATTCCAATCATATCCCAAGGAAACACATGTAACAATAATAAAAATAATTTTCAAATATTTGAAAGGAACTATGGAATATGGTTTATTGTATCCTAAAGGTCAATACTTCACTTTAAAATCATTCACTGATGCAGATTGGGAAAGAAGTGTTGATGATCGAAGAAGTACCAGTCGAGCAGCATTTTTTTTGGGATTGTTTGGTATCTTGGCTAAGCAAGAAACAACCTTTGATTACACTATCTACAGCAGAAGTTGAATATATTTTCGTTGCATTGTGTTGTACTCAAGTCATTAGATGAAGCAAACATTGGAATAATTGCTTGTGAAGTATGAGAATCCAATAGTAATTAAATGTGACAATACCAGTGCTATAAACAATCAAAAAATCCTATCATGCACTCTAAGACAAAGCACATTCCAATAAAATATCATTTTCTAAGAGACTAAGTTTCACAAAATGTTGTCAGATTGGAATATATTGATAGAACAAATGTGTGTATATATTCACTAAGCCACTACCCAAAGAAGTATTTGAGAATCTTAGACATAAATTGGGATTAATACCCTTACAGTAACTAAAAAGGAGAAAAGGAAGCATGAGGGGGAGATATGTTGACAGGGGGAGCTTTTAGAAGGAAGCCTTTATCATTAATGTCAAAGGGGGGGGGAATTGAAAATTGAAAAATTATTGCCATCAATGCCAAAGGGGGAGAATGTTGAGTATGATTGTCATTGATGCCAAAGAAGTTTAGTAATGACAAAGAAATAAACTAGGACATGATGACATGGCATATAGGTTGATGTTAGCATAGATGAAATCAACATGTTGTTTCCCATGCTCTATATGATTTTCCTTCCAAAGTTGATGAAAGTAAGAATCCACCTTAAGTCTAAGGATAAGATACATAATATTAAGAAGGCATTTCTCAGATACAAATCAATAAGGAGGATTGATTGATTCTCTGATCAATCAATTGATTTTTGAAATGACCATGGTACAGGGTCATTAATCGATCATCAGTTGATGAAAGGATGAATAGCTGAGTACGAGGCAAGGTATAGATCGATGGTTGGGATTGAAACCGACATGAGAAGATACGAGATTTTTAATGTTCTGGATGAATTAGAACAATGAAAGTTAGATTAGACAATCGAAGGTCTATGATCATATATTGATCATCAACGGCTGAGGAATGGTTCTGGAGGTAGAAAGTGTAAGAATGTTAAACATGCAGAAGGGTAATTGGTATATGTTGGATTGATGGTCAAATCGAGATCATTATCAAATAAACGATTGAGGAAGACTCCGCTGTGGGAAAGTGCATGAAGGATAGTAAATAGCTTCGACTTTGAAATCGATATTAGTCTAATATTACTATTAAATAATAACCATTGATCTAAACTGGACTTAGATCTAACGGTTGTCAGCGATTCCTCTATGTGAAAATGTGTGGAAGATAATAGCTAGTTCAGGCCGCTGAATTGGAAAGTAATCGCCGCTCCATGATCCCACATCAACGGATGAGAATGATCTTCAAGGATATCAACGGTCGTAAACTAATCCGCTAGGAGAAGTCACATGTTTTTTAAATCAGTTGTTCAAACGTGGAATTATTATGAAGATCAATTTAATACTGGTTCAAATCCACCGTTGATATGGGTTGTTAAATATCCAATGGTTCTGATTCATTCCGCTGGTGAAAGAATCTCAATAGCTAGCTAAAGCCTCAAATGCAAAATTACTTAAATATCTAGTTAAGTGGTCATTTCACATCCGCTCTATTAAACGAAAATTTGGCGATGAGCCCATTTAGAGATTAATTTGGTAGAACAACTAAAATTGGAGATAAGTTAATTTTAGGTAAACTCTGCAAATCTAAGTTCTATTAAAAATGAACTTAATAATGAAGATCAACATTTCAAGAAAGGACATGAAGAATTCTTGTAACGCTTCAATGAAAAGACACAATAATTCAAGTAAATATATGATGATATTTATGCATAATTCAAACCAGGAAGGAAGTGTCTCAGCAATCCATATCCATGTAGACAGAGACCAAGAGATGATGAGAAACCAATGACAAAATTGAAAACATATCCAAATTTGGAAGACTAAATAAATCAAATTATGGAGGAAGGGTGGTGCAAGGGTAGGAAGCAATCCTATAGGGGGTTGCATCCTCCTTCCAGTAGTAGCTGGAGAACAAGGTGTTGGTGCATCCTTATCTATAGCACCAGGAAAAAAAATTGGGGTGTTGACACATCCTTTATGTAGTAGAAGATAAGCAATTTTGTAAAGTTCATATTATTATTAAATGAGTTTGAATTGGTGGTTTTCTCTTTAAGGTTTCCACGATAAAATCGATTTCCTAACTTGGTTGATTCATTGTGTTTCTTGTACTTAAAGTTAAATTTTGAAAAGAAGGCAATATTGATTCACCCCCCCCTCAGTATTGTTGGATAATCAATTAGTGGGTCTCCTATCAAATCCCTATAACTCATATCCCTGTGAATAAGCACACATCTCGGTGGTCAAAAGGAACTTGTTGACCAACCACCATGAAGCCGACCTACCGTGTCTCCCAAAACCTAATCAACCCATGCTAGAGGTGGTCGTTCGACCTCATCAATGCATAGTTCTGATAATTTAACAACACCGCCTCATGTAGGCATTATGCAAATCACTAAATTCATGATCTTACCACTCAATCGCCAAAGCACCCTAGATTACCTATAAAACTAAGCAAAATGTTAAAACATCACTCAAAGCAACTCAAAAAATGCAAAAATACACAATTACACGACCTTGTTCAAAACAGTCATGGGATTGCATGACCACCATGCCATTTTGCATGCATATAAAACTTGCAAAAAAGGAAAAAATGTTAACCACACAATGCACGATTTATTAGTTCCATTCCCTGTGTAGTATTATAACTCATACTCCACTATAGGAAGGTTGTTCCATGTACAATGTTTCTTTATAAACTAGTCCACAACATATGTGTGCATCATGAAACATCGTCACACCAGGACATAGCATGTCCATTATCAATATAATCATGCAGATTTAGTGTGTGTTTTACAAACATGATCAACCACGCGGATGCATAACTATCCATTGACATACTCGTATGATTCTCTCATGCGATCAGTAATATGCATCTCCTATGTTGAGTATGATTATCACGGGAATATTCACACCATTTCATATTGTTATTCCTTCGAAAGTCTCATAACCAAGTGGAAACACTAATAAACTCTTCCATGATTCAATAAGGCCCTTCATTAGGAGAATTTTGAGGTAATAAATTGGTCTCTAAACAAAAAATGTACCATCAAAATGAACTTTACTAGAACCAATCAAATTCTAGATAATGACATCATTACTTATGATTGAGGTGACATTGCTTGAGTTAAATTTGCTTACATGTCAAATTCTAAAAAGTGGATGAAAATCAATGATTAACCATACTCATAATGGAAAAACTACTCATAAATTACTTTCAAATATAATATTTATGTACTTAGTGCTCTTAAAATACTTCCACTTTAAAGTACTTTCTTTTTTGAATATAAAAATATATTATTAATCAAAAGTCAAACATAAATTCAAAAACAAAATCATGATTTAGTACTCTTGGATTTTCTATAATAAGTAAATTTAATCGTATATATAAAATTTTATAACATAATAAAATTAGTATATATTATATTACATCATATACTATAATTTTTGTCATATATTATAACTTTTATTATGAAATATATAATACATATAATATATAACCTAAAGCAACGTCTTCATGTTATACAACATAATCCACTTTTTTATATTTTCTTTTTGTTATAATATAAATTCACATACATTATAATTATTATTTTATATAATAATAATAATAATATTTTTTTATATTATAATATTATTATATTATATTATAATAATTATAATATATATTATAATAATTATATTATATTATATTATATTATAATAATTATATTATATATTATATTATATTTTTATATCATATATAATATTATATTTAATTAAAGAATCAAGATTAAAATTTTATATTAAATGAGTAAATATATAAAATAAATAATTATTAATGTGAATCATTTTCAATAAGTTTAATTTAGAATTTATTTACAAAAGTTTAATTTAGGTTTACAATTCAAAACTAAAATGTTTTACTTTATTTTGTTTTATGAGTGCTTTATTTTAGTACATTTATGCATATAAAAGTACGCGTGTTTCTAGTCATATCAGATGTTATTTTTTATTAATTTTATTTGTGCATATCTTTTCACTTTAACTTAACCATAGTTACATGAATTGTAATGCAAAAGGTGAGTTGTAAATATACCTTCCCCACAAAATGAAAAACTTACAATATTTTATTACATCTTTAATGAGGCCCAATTTAGACCTCAAAATTCCCCTAATGAAGCTAAATTCTAAGGCACTGAAAATAAAAAAGGAGGTCTTGAAGACTAACATGAAGCTTGTAGAACTAAAACCTACTAGTCCAATCTCTTGAATTATCTCCAAAATCTCTAGGTCATCAAACAAAGAATGGTAACAATGATTTTTTAAATGTTGACCCCACCCTTATTTATAGCCAAACAATCCAATTTTCTATTGGCTTATTTGGGAGTTTCATAATTCCATTCAACATGTCATTAATACCATTGCAATCATGATCATGAGATATTCAGCATAGTCCCATAGGTTTCATTCTCCTCAAAAATTCACCCAAACTTTGTTTTTCAACCTTTTTCCCAAGTATGGCCACCCATTGTTAATACCATTTGCACCATTGGATTTCTTATTGTTAGGTATAAGTCCCGATTCAATCTTATTCCAATGCTAATGTGTTCATTTATATATTACATGTGATGGTTGAGCTTCATCAACCTTTTCACCTTCCTATGTAACTGTTCAGCTTATTTATTTATTTATTTACAATATATAATCCCGACGGATTATATTCTAACAATCCCCCTCTTAATCCGAAGGGGTGTTCGTAAGTCCGAGCATGTTTCTGAATCTTTCAAACTTTTCTTGTCCAAGCGCTTTGGTGACGATGTCTGCAACTTGATCATTTGTGGAACAATGTCGAAGATGGAATATCTTGGCCTCTACATGACGTCGAATCAAATGATACTTTGTGTTGATGTGTTTGGTTCGATCATGGAATCTAGGATTCTTAGCCAGCTTGATTGCAGAAGTATTGTCGACCAATAATGGAGTGGAGTTTTCTTGTTTTTCTTGCAAATCTTCAATTATCTTCCTGAGCCATACTATTTCTTTTGTTGCTTTAGCTGCAGCCACATATTCTGCTTCTATTGTTGAATCTGCCGGAACTGATTGTTTGCGTGATCTCCATGAGACAGCTGTTGATCCAAGACTCATAGTGTATCCAGAAGTTGATACTCCTATCTCCT
>LPNX010475782.1:289513-312786 GCA_001517045.1 Pseudotsuga menziesii
GTCAGAATGACTTGGTTGTCAGAGGACTTCTTATTTCTACAATTCCATAAAACATGTGGATGGAATGGCCTCGCTGTCGAATCTCCACCAAGGACAGCAGGCTTCTCTGCAACTCTGGAAGATAGAGAACGTTCTTTAACAAGAAATCAGGGAATCCAGGCATCTTCAGTCGAATGGTGCCCATTCCCTTTGGTTTAAGACTTGAGTTATCTGCAAAGTAAACTATGCCATCTATTGTTTCATTAAGTTCTTCAAAATATTCTTTTCTAAATGTCATGTGTGATGTTGCACCAGTATCAAGAAGCCAACAATCTTTGTAAGATGAAATTGAAGTCATTTCATTAATTCCAAGATTACAATGTGCAACAATACAAGAATCAGAAGATTTACTAGCATCTTGGTCATCTTTTTTTTGGTTATGTTTGTCTTTGATGGAGTCCCACGAAGCCCAGCACTGATCTGATGTGTGTCCAGTCTTTCCACAACGCTTGCACTTTGATCTTTTTCTGGAGTTGTTTCTGCCCCCTATGCCTCTCTTGCTGCTTTCTCCTTTGGTGTGGTTCTTTTCTTTTTGAGCAAAGCAAAGTGATTCTCCAGATGCTTTAGATTGCATCTTTTGCAATAGCTAGTGTAATTTACAATAATGAACTTAGTATGACAAAGAGAATGAGATAATAGAAAAACAAAAACCTTGCAGGTCTACAGCCTCTGCCAAGGTGATTTACAATCTTAATATGCTGTCAATAAGTTCATAAGCAAATTTTTAGCACCAGTCAACAATCTCAGTTATATGAAAGAAGTAGGTCTAAGTCTCTACCACTTTTTAGAATACAGTCCTTGTAAAATTACATATGCACTAGCTAGTATAAATAATGTCTTCAACAAGCTCTATTCACTATGCAAGTCTATGTCTTTGTCATAGTATTCACATCAGTCTAAGACAATTTTGTAGCAATACAATTTATATGGCGGTGTACAAACATAAAAAATAATAAGCTCTCCAACCGTTTACAACAATATTTTCATGTCACATGACAGTGCTAGTTTTCAAAGGAACATATCAGAATGATTTCTTCATATGTAGGGGTTGTCTATATACTTTCACATTCCCTTGCAGCAAAAATTTCCCTTTAGATGTCGCAGCTTATATTTAAAAAAATGCACGACTCACAAAACTTTGCAGAGGCACCAGACTTTGCAGCTCATATAAAGCAGAGAAATAGGTTGTTTTCATAGTGGAGAATACAACTTTTCAAGAGATATCAACGCAGCATACATTATTTCAGTCTTCAACACAGCAAGCATTATATATCAGTCACAAGTTGAATGAGGGTGTGAATGAGCTTCATGCAATTGGTAATGGCGTGAATATCTCTCTCCACTCCACGCAAATGTATGAGAGCACAGCTCCACGCACAATAGCTCCTAATCTTGGAAGAACACAGCTCACGCAGTCTATTCTTTTAGCAAGAGTCTCCGCGTGAATATTTAAACAAACATTCTTTCACAATATAGCAAGAGTCTTCACCGTGTTGCAGCAGTCTCCACGCAAATAGCTAGGTTAGAGATTAGAGTTTTTGTATAGCAAAAATGCATTATCTATCTCCATGTGAGGCTTCACTCAGCAGTATTCATGCAGCAGTCTCCAAGGAAGCAGTCTTCATGCAATAGTCTCCAACGCATGTAGTCTCCAATGTAGTAGTCTTCACGTAGCAGTCTCCAAGGCAGCAGTCTTCACGCAGCAGTCTCCAACGCAGGTAGTCTCCAACGTAGCAGTCTTCACACAGCAGTCTTCATGCAGCAGTCTCCAACGCAGGTAGTCTCCAACGTAGCAGTCTTCACGCAGCAGTCTCCAAGGCAGCAATCTCCAATGTAGCAGTCTTCACGCAGGTAGATAAAATGTGCCTCTTCTTTCCTCTGCGATCTGTAACCTATCCTAGAGGGAAGATACCCAGCCCACAAAAAATTAGGGTTTCCTGGTTAGAGGTCCGGGGTTGAATAGACTACAGGCCTTAAATTTTGAAAACCCTATCGAGTCTGGGAAGAAAAGACAGTTAATTTTTCAGTTACAACATCAGAGGGACAAGTGCTTGAAAGGACCGGGACTTGATCGCTGAGATATCTAGATATTCATGACTATGGATGGCTGTGAGAGGATCGTTATGACGATAATGGATGGCTACACCTAGTTGTAGGGAAATTCACAGTGAAAGGAGACAGAAGTTATGATACTTCACAGGTCGCAACACAAAAATTCGGCGAGAAAGGATCATTCTATACCTCAATGCACAACAAGGTAAAGAATACATTCAACAGAACTCTCAAACTTTTCTCATCGGAGATTGGACCATGCATGAGAATGCATATGGCAGACTGGCGACTTGCAGGCAGCCTAAAACAAATTTGGTAGAGGGCAGACTGCAGACAGACTGATAGGTCTAGCAGGCAGGAGTTATGGAATGTACGGGCTCTAATACCACTTATAGGTATAACTCCCGATTCAATCTTATTCCAATGCTAATGCATTCATTTATATATTACATGTGATGGTTGAGCTTCATCAACCTTTTCACCTTCCTATGTAACTGTTCAGCTTATTTATTTATTTATTTACAATATATAATCCCGACGGATTATATTCTAACACTTATCAATAGAACTATTGCTCTGTGGTATTTGTTTCATGTGTCTAGGATTATAACTAGACATCTCCTTTTTCACCCACAAGTTTACTTGTGTCTTAATAAGTATATCTACTCATCCATGTATATAAGCTTTGTATTCACCCTATATACATTGCATATATCCAGTCGCGCCACTAATATCCCTAAGTTTTTCTAACTTCGGTAATTCTCAGTATACCCTACATTGTAGCGTGACTTTCCCAATTAGTAACACTCCACCACCATAGGTGTGTGTACCATTATAACCTATTGTATCATGACACCCATGATACTATACCATCATATTGGTATTTTAGTAGTCCATCATCTCTTGAGGAAAGCCACATATTTTTTTCTCAATGCATATTGCTAACCATCCCTTTTAAACTCCCAAGTAGTTTTTAGTTATTATTCACAGATGGCCTCTCATCACTACCATGATTAGTATATCTTATGTTTTCACCACCCTCTCATTAACCCCCAAGAGACCCATAATGGGATCCTGGCATCTAATTAAAGAAACATCATTGGTTTATCATTCTTGTAGGGACACTCTGCATGGTATTTAGTCATTTTAAGCACAAATTTTTCTCATATGTAAGAATTTCATTATTCTTTAATTCACCTATAGAAAGGTATTCCCAAACAACCAAAATGTGATGGGGTTTAACTTCACTATTCCCTTTTCAACAACAACATACCTTGTTGTCCTTGATCGAAGCCTCTGCAACATGCCACCCTTTCTTGGACCTATCATCACCTTCATTTATATCACCATGACCTCAGCATATGAACCTCATCATCTGAGTTTGAGATCACCATACAACATCTTGTTCACAGTCTATTCATGTCGTAAGCCCCTTCATCCCATGGCCACATAATTTTCAATTGATTAAATATCGATGCCTAGCATCAACCAACTATATTGCTCTAATAAATGGAAGCCATCAGCCTCACCCTTGATATCCCGTCTTGACATGTTATGTTCCCATCCTAATTAGTTACAATATGCTCTTGGTTCTCATCCACAAGGGCCTTTTCCCTATGATATGCCTTAGCTCTCATTGACTTTAACACAATCTATTATGAGAGTTACATCGACAATGATTGTACCTTTGTTTCCATCATCCCCAATAAATGGTCAAATTCATACTAAGCAAAGAGAGTCGTCATAGCTCGTTTCCTTATTTGTCTCCCTTATGCTCGTCACCGCCTCATTTATTGCATCAAGGTGGATTCATACCTTTTGGCAATTGCATCAATCATAATTATGATTGCAAACTCATAGATCTAGCATTATGACTTGCACTCCCATCATCTTCATCATTATTTAGGTCCCCTACCCCAATGGGTTATTTGACATCATAAAATCTCCTACCCCCCTCAAGAATCATCATCATCATACATGGTTACCAAGCACATCAATCAGTCTATCGCTTTATAGGTGGGCATCAGCACTCTTTGATACGTTCTTCTTTACTCTCACCAATTTATTTCTCACTCTCACGGTCATGGAATATTAATGTGAGGGAAGAAACAATGATGTAATTTGGATATACAATCTTCTCCTAATCACACATTAGTAGGCATTTGTTATTTCACATTTCCACATTTGATACTGAAATATGTCATCAACAAACATCATGCATGTCACAGAGATTCTCTTTTTTTAATTACTAAAAAGTGGAATGAAGGAATCAATGTACATAAAAAAGTTACTAGATCGCACGACCTCACAATGTCGTGACCCAAGTGATATTGAATGGAAAAACCCTCAATACCCATGTGGCTATGTAAAATTCAAACTTTATGAGTCTGCAACACATATATGGCTCTACAAGTGCATTTAGGTGCAAATGGGTTTGAATTGCCTTTATCTACTAGGTACTTGGGCATTTATGAACCCACACCCATGTACTTTGAATCCATTTCATGAATTCACGTTGTGAAAAAATTCTCTGAAGACCTCCATTTTGGATGTAAAAAGGAGCCATGGGTATGCATTTAATGAGAAAAATACAGAGCAATTTTATGCTACAAGAATTCGTTTGGAAGACCTCTCTTCCACCCACATTCTTATCATCAATTGGCATTTCAAGATCCCTTGACTTCTTATCCTAAGAATCAAGTGTATCCCTTCATCATTCTAAGTTAGTTTGAGAGAAATTCAAGAGATCAAATCACCCTTCCCAAAGGGAGTGTTGGTTTCCCCTTGGAAATTACATTCCTCATGGTGACACCATTGGATAGGAGTTTTCCATTGGACTGATGCAATCATGTTGAACCTTATCTCTTGTCTTTGTTTTCATGTCATTTAGAAATTTTAGTTCTTGAAGTAGTTCCTATGTTTGTTTTTAAAAAAATTTATTTTCTTCAACACATTAGTGTTTTTTGTAGTAACCCACTTATGATTTGTTTTCTTGTTTGAACCAAATAAGAAAAGGAGATTTAGCACACCATTGAGCCATTTTTCCCACAGTATCACTTTTATATGATAAGAACATACATGGTCTCATAGTACATGTCAATTCCAAAAATAATGGATACCACTATAATGCGTATCCTCGTATGAAAGGTTCAAAGTAGGCATTTAAATAGACAACACTTCAATTTAGATAACAATGTATTTCCATTCCCAAACATGGTAGATGAAGAATAGACATTCAATAGATATTGTTTAAATTCTAAGCGTAATGAATTCCATGCCAAACCTTGCCTTAATTCCCACACTTTCATCATTTTGGAAACAAATTAGTCTCCAACAACTGAATTAACAATAAAAAATTAACATAAAGATTATATTACAAAGATGACGATTCAACAGTTGTTGGGTTTTCATCATACACAATGAAATTTTGTATTCAAGGTTCATAAAACCTTCCTATAACGTAACTAGTATGTTACCATACATATAGGTAAATCATTCTCCTTTTAATAAAAGAAGCACATACAAATAATGTGCTCTCATATGACACTATGATGCACCTCGTACATTACCAGCCACACAAATCAAGATCCGTAGATTGAACACACGCAGAGCGTTGTATCAGCTCCGCAATCCTCCCATAAAATTTATAACATATAAAAAGGAAGTTGAAAAATTATAAAACAATTAACCATGAACACCCTTTAACTCACTCAAATGCAGAATCGTAGAATAAAAATAACTTAACGAGCTGAAATAAGGCTTAATCACATATCAAAATCAATTAATCAGTCATTAAACGGTGTTAATTAACACATCCGACGGATTAGCCCACGTCTCCGACTAAAACTGTTGATCTCAACTTCACCATGTCAATTCTAACCTTGTTGACATCAGTAGTCAAGAATCAGCACACCCAAACAAGAATTACAACAATCGCTCCTGACTTTCAATCCCCAATGTTGGCAAGTCAAAAGTTGGGAATTGGCACCAATAAACAAGAGTTACAAAAACCACTACTGACTTTCGATTCCATCAGCACGTCAAAAGTCAAGAGTCGACGCTAATAAACAAGAATTGCAAAAAACATTCCTGACGTTAACACGTCGAAAGTCAGGAGTCAGCACTAACAAATAGGAGTAACAAAAACCACTCTTGAATTCTGATTCTCAGCATCGACATGTTGAAATTCGAAAGTTGGCACTAACAAACATGAGTTACAAAAACTAATCCCAAATATTGATTCCTGACGTCAGCAGATTGGAATTCGGGAGTTGACATCAACAACCAAGAATTACAATGACCACTCTCGACTTATGGTTCTCAATGTCATCATGTCGGTAGTTGGGAGTCAGCACCCACATAACATAATTATAGCATTCACTCCCGACTGTTGATTCCCAACATCGACAATTCGGAATTCGGGAGTGGACACCGACTCATGGACACTATAATCAATGGTCACGCTTACTTTGATTGTACATAAAACACTTATCAATTTTACTTAAATGACTAGGGCATGGAATAACTTGCAACTTAACCCATTTTCTGCCACATCTTGACACTGAAACCCTCCTTAAAGGCAGATGTTAATTTCTTTGATTGACACCAAAAGCATAACATAAAAGAGAAAATAGACAAGGCAAAACTTACCACTGAACAATCTTGCAAATTTACAAGATTTTAATCAACAAACAAGCCTCAAACAAAATCAATGGATTCATTCATGTTACCACCTAAGTTGTACTTAGTGGTTTTTATAAAGTGAGCCTAGTGAACCAGACAAAGATGATTTGTTCGGACTTCAGAAGACCTTCAGAAGTGCTTCTGGGAAGTGCTTGTTGTACTATATCACATGTTCATACCCCATGGGGGAGTTGTAATAAGATGTTCTAGAATGATATTTTCTATAAAAGACTCGGTCTCTTAGACTTTATTTGTCAATCCAATCAGCCCATAGTGTTTTTTCCTTTGGTTATTATTGGTTGTTAAATAAACGACTGATAATTTCTGAGTTTTCACTCAATACCTCCAAAGTTGGGGTGGTCGGCTTGGAATTTAGACCTATTGAGGTTATTAGAGTCTATGTGTCAATGTATAAACATGCTAGGCATCATGGTCGAGTCATATGAACATGTCTAAGTTCCCCTAGGTTTTTAAAAAAAATTCATTTTTTAAGTTTTTTAAATTTTAATTTTTCCACAAAACTTAGGCTAGTTTTTAATAGTCTAATTGGAAAAATTGGTTTTGTAATAAAAGTGGGCCAAATAATCAATTTTAGTCATGGGGGTGCTCATTTTCAAGCTCAGAGCACCATGTAAACCCATAGACCCACTTTTTCTAAGTTTTGAGTGATTTTCCATCACTCAGGTCAGAAAGCCCCAAAAAATCAATTATTGATTATTTTAATTAATAAATTGATGAATAATGGAGCAAATCCAAAATCCTAGATTAATGGATTCTCAACCAATTTGATTGAAATCAGTCTCATCGGCACCAGATTGATTGGATCTGACAAATCCTTGACTGAAGGAGGTGATCACGGCATATCCAGAGTTGAACTTCAGCCTCCTTTATGGGGAATTGCACCCTCTCTCTCTCCTCCACATGTGTGGGCTCTTTTGGGAGCTTTGTGGTTGATGACTCAGTCAGCAGGTTAATGTGTCAGCTCAATCAGCCCCCCGATTAATAGTTAGACTCAATAGAAGCTCATTTCAGCTTCAGATCAGGCATTGATGGACTCTCCTTCAGCTGCAGTTGTCTATCTCCTTGGGATTTGTGCCCCCTCTGGGCTAGGGTTTCAATTGTTTGTATAAATAAAGCATGGCTACCTCTCTTCCAAGCTAGCTAGAGTTGGATTGAGGAGCTATTGTTGTTGTAATACTATGTAATATCTTTTTCTATTGGAATAAAGTTAACCTTTGGAGGCTAAAACGGTGTAATGCTCTTATATGTGTGGAATTAACATTGTCTTTCAGCTTTCTGTTACCGATGTCTTTCTCTCAATTTCTGCATCTAAATCATGTCTGGCCTGAATGATTCAGCTGAATCAATAGGATTATAGTTGGGCAAGTAATATTACTTGTTTTTCAATATCTCATAGTATATGTGTTCGAAGATTCATATTATACATGTTTAAATAAGTTTATTTGCATGTAATCCCTCTCTTTTTTTCATATATCTCTATCCATATCTCATAAGGTTTTTGTGCAAGATTTTTTGTTAGTTTTCAGGTAGCAGGGGTTGGACGAACTGTGGATCTAGCTTAACTCCACTAGGCATATGACTATTTTGTGAAGGCATTGTCCCTCGGCATTCCACTAACTAGTCTTTTTTGCAAATCCATTCCAGCAACAAGTGCTCTTATGTTCCTCTTCCTCTTTCAAATTTCTTAAAATCAGTCCGGTTACGTGTTTTGCAGCTTTATAATTGTTTAGATATATCAATTTCAGAAATAATTTTTCATATATCTTGCTGCCTTAAAGCTCATAAACTAGATCTCATTCCTAAAGAAATTTTACAAGGATTCTAGATCGATTTTTAGGGAAAATTGTCATTTTTCAAGGCTGTGAAAGTAGATCTAAAGCTTGTTAAATGCATGGTTGTTTCCTTAGAATATGAAAATTTATATTTAGAAATTTAAGCGCTTCATATTGGATGCCGCAAAAGCAGGCCAATATCCCAAGGAAAGCTTGCTTTCCTTGGTTCTTTTTCCAATTCTTTAAAAACTAGTTTTAACTTAGAATTTTTGGGTAAAACGTTTCTTCATCCCAAAGTACTTTCAAAGTAATTTTGGGAATATTTAACTGTGATAAGCTTGGTGTTTTTTAGCAGATGTAACAGAAAAGAGGAGGAGGTGCTTTCTAGAAAGCATTTTTGGACCATTCGAAACCCCCCAGGGGGTCTTCGTCTTCCCAAAATTTTGCAATTTGTAAACCTTTGGTCTCATTCCGTATAAGGAACAAGTGGATTAATTTCAGTTTTCTGATATTGTAATTGCTGCTAATAAAAAGAAAAATATTTTTGAATAGGCTCTTTCAAGCCTATTCACCATCCCCCTTGGGGGGATTCGCATCCATGTGATTTTTTATATTTTTTCATCTTTTTTCAATCTAGTGTAGTTCTAATCTGTAGGATTGTATAATTTGATAATATTTTGCATTATTCCATATTTTAAATTCAAAATTAATCATACTACTTACCCCACGACTTCTCGATTGACCCGCAAGGGGAAAGAGATGCGTGGTAGGACTAATTAGAAAACCAGTTTTGTGTATTTCTGATTCCATTTTCATTAATTGTTTTAATAATAATAATAAAATCAAACCTTCCTTGATTCCCCGATTGAGTTCCACTTGGACCGAAAGAGGTTCCTGGAGGGTGTTCTTTTTAATAAAAACACCTCTTTTAAAATTTACAAAAAATAACAAAGACTCTAGTGTGTATGCTCTGTACTTGGATGTGGTTCGTTCGATCAATCAAGCTGCATCAAAAGCACTTGAGTGACTAGATTAATTATTCTTCACCTCCCAAATTGACAAACCATCAGGCGAAAATCCAACCCCTCGAACAAACTGTAAGCAATGGAAAAATACCCAAAGGAGTGGGAACAACTGGAAAGTGACCTTGAGGCGCCAATCTTTGTCACACACTGACGGGTGAATTATGAACAATAGTCTCCGAGACTCCTTCCATCCCACAAACACCTTGCGGGTAGCTGTGAAAGTTCACTTTTGGACATACTCCAAGTACCCCTCAGGTATATCTAGAGTCCCATTTTCGCCTAATTTAATTCATTCACATTCCACATTAATTTAAAATCTACCAAGAGACATTTGCAAAACATTCTTTCAAGCTCATGCAAGCACATTATTTTCTCTGTTGACTCCATTTAAGGAAATGGTGATTTATTTGATCAATTCTTTCTATTATATATATATTGAGTGTCATTAATGTGCTTATCTGCTTTAAATCTTGCATCTTGTTGTCTTTTGTTTCCACTGGTTAATTTCAAAAAAGCTCCTAAACAACTTAATCAATATAACACCATCACACTAAGTAATTAGCCTTAGTAATTTAATAGGGTCTACCCCCCTTGGCTTCGTTAGGAGTTAGCCTCAACAGAGGAGTCAAGAACAAGGTGACAACCTTGACTCGAGACTTGCCCCCAAGGACACACCGAGTGGCGTGAATATTTCTGCCATGTAACCCAGGTGTGTGAAAGGCGGCAACAATTCACAGGTCCAATAGCTAACCATGGAAGGTTTATACAAGACTTACATCTTTACGCTAAATGCATAGTAAGGCAAAGATATATAGATAATAAACAACATCAACCCTCTTCATGCAAAACGTGAAGAATCCGAGGGACATGAACTTCAATTTAAATATAGTGACGAACTGTATGTTCCATTTCCATTAAAACTAATGACAGACATACAAACACATTACATTTAGAAACACTAAACATGTTGTTTACAGTTACAATCTAGGAACAACATCAAGCAATTAAAAAACTTAACATCCTTCAACACATACAGGGTATTCACAGGACAACTAAGGAGCAAGATCCTTTATCCTACCATGCCAAGAACAACGGAATTCACCCAACACACAAATTGTAGTCCATATCTGTCAAAATTTTATTCATGAAAGAATGTGAATGGTAATGAATTATTCACTTAAATCTATCCTTCCTACATCAATTCATTAACATCCCTTGTTGAAATATTGTAACTTTGAAGAATATTCTAATGTATTTTATTGTTGTAATCTATCGGAGCTATTTTATTCCTCCGTCAGAATGTTATTATTGTATTTGGTCATCATAGCCTCATGAGGTAAAACCTATGTTGTAAGTCAGTTTGATAGAACCCTCTAGAAAGTAATATTATATTATTTTGAGTGTTCCTAGGTAATTCGGCTCGGTATGTTTGTTGGGGCCGACCTACTTAGGAAAAAACTCAAGTGGAAGATAAAGTATAAATAGAAGTGGTGTGCTCCTCATTTGGATACACACACTCACTTGTGTATTGCGCATAGGAGAGAGAGAGAGAGATATCTGCAAGAAGAAGAGGCATTTGTTTGAGGTTTTCTCCTTGTACTTTTGATCATCTATATTGAGGACGTTTTGTTGGTTTTTCTTCCCCTAGAGGGTTTCCGAGGATAAATTTGTGTATATCTTGTGATTGTGTTTCTTTTAGTGATCATGTATATGTTATTGTTTTGAAATTCAATTGAATTCTAATGATATCTAGCTTAGCATATGGAATCTTAACATGGTATCAGAGCTAGCCTAAACAGGACAGCTTTCACAAGGTGAAACTCTCTCTCTCTTCTCCCTTCAGCAAGAAATTAGGGTTTTTTTCAAAGTTGGAATTTTGGAAATATATTTTCATAGAAAGTTGTGCCTCCCTAGAGCGCATCTATTGAGCCCTAGATAGAAATTTTTGAGTGGGTAGATCTCTGGGAAAGTCAAACCCTAGTTTGGCTTTGTACCAAAAAAACTGTAGAAAACCAGAAAACTACAGAAACTGCATATCAAAATATCGCAAGTCAATTTTTAGAGGTAAAGATTTGGAATCTCCAGAAACCAAGTGTACCAGTCAATTCACCTCAATCAAGCACATATCCTAGTAAGGCCAATTTTTCATTTAGAATAATTTCATTCTTTGGTGGCCTCTTGGATAAGATGGCCTCAAGCACTAAGCTTGAGGATAAGCTATAAGACATATAAAATTTCTAAGAATGGAAATTTAGGATTGGCCATGATACTTAGAGAGAATGGTCTTGACAAATACATCAAGAACAAAGTTGTAGAACCTGAAGAGTATGAAGCTAAGGAGAAGCACAAGAAGGACCATATTAGGTAAATGAGGATCATTGTTGATTCTATCAAATACCACTTGATTCCTCAAGTGTCATCCAAAGAGACTCCGAAGGAGATGTATGATTCCCTAGCCAGAATGTATGAAGGAAGGAAAATGAATAGAAAGATGAATTTGAGATCTCAACTGAAGAGTACCAAGATGTACCAAGGAGAATACATCCAAGACTACTTCACAAGGGTCTCCCAGTTCAAGGAACAACTAGAAGCCATTGGAAACCCCCTTGATGAAGATGATCTAGTTAAGACTGCTCTCAATGGTCTCACTAGACCTTGGGATTCATTCATCCAAACTATGTGTGCCAGAAAGGAAAGCATGAAATTTGACATTGTATGGGAAGATTGCATCCAAAAGGAGGCTAGAGTGTCCAATAGAGAAGCTCTACTTAAAGAAGATGATCAAGCCCTAGCCACCCATACCAAGAGAAGAAGAAGTCAATCTAACTTAAAGAAGGAAATCCACAAGGAGTCTCAACCTCCCATGTCACATACCCCAATTTTGTAAAATTATGTAATTTGTTTTATTTTATTTCTGAGACATTATGTTAAACTTAATCCTAAGTAGGGATTGATGACTCAGCAGAGTCAACAGTTATGGAGTGTAATTGAGAATATTTTATTAATAATAAATAAATTATGGAGACAACAGCATGGGAGAGCTGTTAAAAGAGGTTACTAGTCAAACTAGTGGTTGGAACTAGGTGGAAAGGCAAAAGACAAGTGGCAGCATCCTCAAGCACTTCCTAAGTTGCAGGTGGCAACTTCCCTATATTTGGGGTCATGATTCCCCAAGAAAGTGGAATGTCAGCAAGTGGCTCATTAAATGACAGTTAACCCAACTAAGACCTAGGAAATCTTTAAAAGTACTCAATGAAGAGAGCTGAGGCTGCTCGGTTTTTATTTCCAGAGAGAATTCATTCAGCTGAATGTTATTCAGGAATTTCATTTGAGGAAGAGGGAAAGATAGTAAGGAAGTGTTTGAGTGAATGTTTGCAGTAACTTGATGCTAATTACAGCTATTGGAGCTGAGGGAACTGACTAATAGTTCTGATTTGATACTGAGTTGAAGACTGTATCTGTTTTGCTGCACCTAGTTCCAAGCCAGGGAGACCAGAGCAAGCTCGGGGGTCCTGAGAAGTCGTTGTTTGAGCGCTCTCCAGGAGTTTGGTAGGGAGGAACGACCTCCCATTGCTGTTGTTGTCCACGGCATTAAACAGGTTCTTCATTCATTTCTTTATTTCTTTCTGAGTATAAATGGATAAATGTTATAATTATTTACATGCCTGAGTAATTGTTTAATATCTGTAAAATTTGTATCTTGGAATGTTAGTAGCAAAACCTATTAGTATCACTGTGTTTTTCCACATCTGGTATCACCAGATAGTACTCTAGCACAGTATCTCAGTGTTTCGAAGAAGTATTCTTATGAACTGAGTTCCTAATTTACTTACAGCTATCACAAATGTCTTTCTGTTTAATTTATTAGCTATCCTTCTACAGCTTTAAATTAATCTAGAACTGTAACTCTGTTTCTCTGAAAATATTAACTGTGCAAGGAAAAGATAGAATAAGTATGCTTGCAGTATAAGTTATAATTGTTTTATTCTATTTAAACAAATACATTATTGATAGAATATTATAAGTACTTATCACTTAAGAAGAAACAATATCAGTATTTTTAGTAGTCTGCATTATAACAGAGAATACATTTACCCAGAATTTCTGTACATGCATTTTTTGTTTTCAGCTCGGTGAAAGCATATTTTCATAACTATTATTTTTATTTCTAAATCTGATAAATAGATGCTATTTTATATACAAATGTTTATGTTGTTATTATATAAAGTTTTCTTAATTATTATATAAATACTATAAAGAAATATTCAAATTTCAGAACCAAATATTAAGTATATAACATTAAAACAATACTCATAGTAACATCAAAGAGTAGCATTGTATTCTAGTAATTACAATGTAAACATGGTTTTATATAAGTATTATAATAACATACAAATAGAAATTTAATTTATTAATATATAGAATGTAAACAACATAGTATTTATGTATTAGTCTTTAATATGATTTATAAGTAAATAAACGTTATTAAAAGACTTGGTAATGAATAAAAGATCATAATAGATTAGTATTATAATAATGATTATTATAATATAAAAACAATAAGTTTACAAACTGTAGAATAAGATAATAATAATAAAAAAAAACCCTAAACTTATAGATCTTGCGACTAAGTAAATAGTAAATCAAAATTTAGACAATTAATCTCTACAGCCGCATCTTATAAACAGTATTAAAAGCCTGCAAGTTACCTAGATATTGTAGGTTCTAAACAAATAACAATGTAAAATTTAATCAAAGGTATATATCTGAACCAGAAGCAAAGATACAGCTCAGAACGCTCGATTATGGAGCTTAAACATTCTAAAATTAAGCAATAGTTTAATGAAACAAATATAACTAAAAACATTTACAGCTGGGCTATTAAAACGAAACGCAGTAAGCATTATTTTGTGTTTATCTTTTCATTACAGCAGTAAGTATTTGCAAAAAAGAGAAACCAGTTTTTCAAAATATAAGTAGAACGGAGAGTAAAACCCTACTCATTACAAAGTAATCACATAAGAACTGAAGACTTTGTTCTTTTAATAACCCATAACTGTAAATGCGAGGCCTATGGCCTGTAAAAACAAAAAGAAACGTAATACAGTAAAAGTAAGGCTCGCGGCCTGTGAAAACATTTTTATAAAGTAATAACGCAAAGGCCTAAGCCTGTAAATATTGTTTACAAAAACCCTGCAGTATTTAAAATCTAGTTTACATCCACGGCCGTAGCCGGAAAACTCTTTATAGAGTTAGGGTTATACCCTCAACATAAACATTAAAAACTAACAGCTCAAAAACCTCAAGAACTGAACATCCGAAGTAGCAACCATCGCTATTCTTAAGGGCAAGTATGTAAATACAGCCTTACGCTAGCAGAGAACCAAATTAACCACAGAAGTACACCCATTCATCACAACCAGCAAGGAGGTATGCCACGGTTGGGATAGGGCTTACCCGTGAAGCGTGAAGCCGAAGCATTGAGCGTTCTATTCTGCATCGAGGAGGTCGAATCTGCCATCGAAAGGCAGTCAAAAAGTTAGAAACCCTAAACAATATCTTAACTAATCTATTCTTTTGCTTAAAAAAAAAATATGGGTACAAACTGTAATTTTATTTACCTGCAGTGTTTGAAGTCTAACAGCCACCGAAAAGCAAACAAGTGACTAAGAACCGGGGTAAACAAACCCTTTCTTTCTCCTGCAAGAATGGGCTGACAGGAAACCGAGAATCTTCTCCAAAGGAGACGCAGCTGGTAAGTTTTAGAAAGTCTCGTTTGCATGCCGTGACAGAATAGTCACCAGAGTTCTTCAAGTAACCCTTAAACCAGCAACGACTCCAATGCTGCCAACAACCGAGCCACCAACATCTACACAGGGCTGTAAGGAAAGCAAATGAAGGAGAGCTAAAATCGAACAGCTTGAGGCAAGAAACCGACCGTAACAATCCACCAGGGTTTGCAGAGCTCAAGCCCGAAGGCGAGGGAGAGACTAAGGCAAGTAAAAGGGGCAAGTCAACCTTATAAAGATCCAATGCATGGCGAGGAGACAGCCACGACAGTGTTCAAATATTTTCCAATGAGTGGGTCGATTTGTTAATGTTTCAAATCATTTGGACGGCCAACAAAATCATGGCATGGAGATTTCCTTATGGTTGTAACCTTGACCTTACCTACATTATAATATACACGTTGTAATGTTAGTATTTAACATAAAAACTTTGCTTTGCAAACTATAACTATAATATGTCTAAGGTATTGATAATCCTAGTTTAATGTTATAGCATAGACCTCGCTTGAGGTTAGACCTTTACTTATAACATAACAAAATGAAATTTGTGTTATAAAGCTTATAAGAATTTGAGTGTAGAGATATTTTAACATGTTTCATGAAATTTAATGCTTTTTGGCAAAATACTCTAGTATACTATTAAAACAAAAAGTCTGACATTTTCTTATAAATGTTAAGTATTGTTTATATGAGATAGTCTCTAAAGAGAGACCTTGAACAACATGTGAGTTGTTCTAGCTTCATAAACTGTCATCGTTATTTCTTGATGTTTGTTCAATCTGGAAGTTCATAGTGTTATGATCATGATGCTACCTGATTATTTCAGAGGCGCACATGGAATTTTAATCTATTCTCGATCATGAAAATAAAGATAGTTTCCATCACTCCAAACTCTTGAAATTTTACTAAATAAAGACTTATAACTAGAAGAAAATCATGTAGCTGTTAGAGGTAAAGCATCTATGGACTTTACTTATTACAATCTTTATCATTGTTATCTGCAGTCAAACACTTTGTATATTGGGCATAACATGATAAACAGTAGAAAGGTAAATGAAATAGAATCGAACATGATAATCCAGATCTAAGTTATGAACTAGAAAAATAATAGTATGAGTGCATTACAATAAACTCTTTAGATTCAGTATTCCATAAAGATATTTTAACGTTACTAGTGTAAATGAAAATGGCTATCTATTTCTCTAGTATCTCTAAACTATCTATCTTTGAAATTCTTCTTTATCGAAAGGAGAACAAGGAAAAGCTTTACCTGTAGGAAGCTGAATAATCTGGCTAACATGCATTATATCTATATTTCTTTACTGAATAAATTTGGTAACAGCATATGATTCTATTACTTTAAAAGATCTGTTAAGCAGCAATCCCAAAACTTTACCTGGATATCTGTAAGAGAAAGAAAACTGTGTGCGTTAGCTTAGCAGCTAAGTAAGCCCAGTCTAACATAGCATATCCCCTTGCTATTGCAAATAGAAAATAATCAGAAGACTGACAAGAAACTCAGCTTGTTTTTCTAAACATAAATAAAGATTATTTAGATACAAAACTAATAGCATTAACTAATCAATATTTAATTATTGCATTAGTATGAATTTACGCTATTTACCAAAGTTTTAAATTTTTTGAAAATTTGGGGTTTTGACATGTGGTATCAGAGCATGGTTCAAACACTAGGCCTTAATGTGGCTCAATTACTTTCCGCATAACAGTAAAATAATATACTAATTGTATTTTGTTTTATGTGAAAAGAAGAGAATTATTTTCTTTTCTGAATCTAACAGGAAGGAATGGAGAATTTAGGAGCATATGCTACAGAGGAATCTCCTAATACTGAAAATAGACAAATGTCCAGAGAACCTGAGATGGAGGAGGTAACTGTTCACTCCTTAGAACTGATGCAGACCATAAAAGGTCTGAAGACTGAATTAGAGTCAGTTAAAAAGGACAACGAAAGGATTATAAAAACCCAAGAGGAGTTAAATCAGATTTTGATAGAAAGATTTCAAACAGAAGGAAGAAACAAAAGGTCTGATTCTGAAGAAGCTAGTCAACAGAAAACGTTCAAAAAAATGAAACTAGTTAAATCTTATAGCAGTTCCTCATCTGAAGGCCTTAAGGAACAGCAAAGCTATTATTCTACCAGTGATAGTAGCGAAGCATAGGTGAATAAGAAAAGAAAAAGTACAGACCTTACGAAGAGATTTCTGGGGAATTTAAGAAAATAAAACCCCCAACCTTCAATGGAGAAATGGAGAAAGGAGAAGAGGCGGAATCCTGGTTATCCGGGATGAGAAAATATTTTCAAATCTATAATTATTCAAGCCAGTTGAAAGCAAGGATGGCCATATATAACCTCTCAGGGAAGGCAGATAGATGGTGGCAAGATTTGAAAAGGGTTAAAGGGATCAAAGAAAAAGAGGTCAACTGGAGTACATTCAAAAGGTACTTCAAGAAGAAGTTCCTATCTGAACAGTACTATGAAGAAAGGGCCAAGGAGTTTTATGAGTTAAAGCTTGGGTCCATGACTATGAAAGACTTAAACAGTAAGTTTTTAAGTTTGTTGAGGTATGTGCCGTATTTAGTTGATGAGAAACCGAAGGTACAGCGGTTTCTCAGTTGCTTGCCATACCATATAAAAGACAGAATTGAATATGATAACCCCAAAACTCTGGAAGAAGCTATGCGGAAAGAAAATTTCTGTTTTGAACAGAATAAAAAGAAGGAAGGAATAGCCAATTGGAAGGCTAAGAAGAATGGTAATCAGGCTGAATACAAGAAAAAGGAGTTTATACCTCAGAAAAATTTTAAGAACAGCAAGAACAGAAACCATTCTAATGGCAAGAACTTTCAAGGAAGAAAAAATGGTGCTTCAAATAACTCCAACAACTTCAAGGGCAGCAAGGAGATTTCTAATAATCACAGAAATTTTACTAAAAATTTCGAGAGGAAGGAACCTGTTAAATGTTGGGAGTGTAATGGCCCACATTATGCGTCAGTTTTCCCAAACCGAAAGAAGCCAAACAGCAATATTCACACCATTCAAGATGAAATGACAGCTGGAGATTTTGCAAGGACAATGCCCCGGATTAATGCAGCATTGGAAAATCGACAAGCTGAGTACCAAACTTCCATGGTGGAAGTAGAAGGTATGGTTAACAAAACTTCTGTAACTATTTTGATAGATCCAGGTGCTAGCTTAAGTTATATTTCACCACAGATAGTAGAAAAGTGTCATCTGAATGTTGAAAAGTTTGATAACTCTTGGCTGGTTCAACTAGCCACAGGGGCAAAAAGGAAGGTAAATTGTTCTGTTAATGATTGTATTTTAGATATGAATGGTTTTAAAACTGCTGTTAAATTAAATGTGCTACCCCTTGGTTCTTATGACATACTTATAGGTATGGACTGGTTAGAACAACATAGGGTAGTGTTAAACTGTTTTGATAAAACATTTACCTGTGTAAATAATAATGAACAGCCTGTAATAGTCAAAGGAATTCCTAGAAAGACTGTAGTTAGGCAGATCTCTGCCTTGCAGCTCAAAAGAGCAGTCAGGAAAGGATGTAAGGCCTATGCTGTAATTATTACAGATGAGGCAAATAATGTTGAAAAAGATAAATTAAAAATAAAGAATATTCCTGTGTTAAATGAATTTATTGATGTTTTTCCGGAGGAAATCCCAAGATTACCTCCTCGGAGGGAACTGGATTTCACAATAGAGCTGGTACCAGGTGCTGTACCTAGCTCGAAGGCTCCGTACCGAATGAATATTTTGGAACTTAACGAATTAAAAACAAAGTTAAAGGAATTAATCGATAAGAAATATATTAGACCTAGTGTTTCCCCTTGGGGAGCACCAGTAATATTTGTTAAAAAGAAGGATGGGACTATGTGACTCTGCATAGACTACCGTCAGCTTAATAAAATGACAATTAAAAATCGGTATCCGTTGCCCCGCATAGACGATCTGTTTGATCAGCTGCGCGGAGCTACGGTATTCTCTAAGATAGACCTGAGATCAGGCTATCATCAGGTGAGAATAAAGGAAGAAGACATATTTAAGACCGCTTTTAGGACGAGATATGGACATTACGAATTTGTCGTAATGCCATTCGGGCTTACTAATGCCCCAGCCGTATTTATGTGTCTAATGAACAACATAATGCATAAATACTTAGACAAGTTTGTTGTTGTATTCATCGATGACATCTTGATCTACTCTAAAAATGAAGAGGAACATAAGGAGCATTTACGGATAGTCTTACAAGAACTACGAGAGCAACAGCTCTATGCGAAGTTCAGTAAGTGTGATTTCTTCAGGGATTAAATCCAATACTTAGGTCACGTGGTGACTAAGGAACGGATTTCAGTTGATCCTGAAAAGATCAGGGCAATTGAAGATTGGCCAGTACCTAAAGACGTAACAGATGTTAGGTCTTTTATGGGGATCACCGGTTATTACCGGAGATTCATAGAAGGTTTTTCTAAGATAGCCAACCCAATCACTTCTTTGCAAAAGAAAGGCAAGAAGTTTGATTGGAACATAAAATGTGAAGAAAGCTTTAAGAAACTAAAAACTTTATTAACAACTGCACCAATTTTAAGAATAGCGGATCCCAATAAGGATTTCATGGTTTGCACAGATGCTTGTAATGACGGTCTAGGTGGAGTTCTGACTCAGGATGGGCATGTCATTGCCTATGAGTCTAGGAAGCTAAAGATCCATGAAAAGAATTATGCTACTTACGACTTAGAGCTGGCTGTTGTTATTCATGCCTTGAAAATGTGGCGACACCACTTAATAGGCAGAAAGTTTATTTTAATGACTGATAACAAGGGATTAAAATACCTTTTAGATCAGCCTAACTTAAATGCAAGGCAAGCGAGATGGTTATCCTTCCTAAGCAAATATGATTTCGAAATTCAACATATAAAAGGGAAAGAAAATAAAGTAGCTGATGCTTTGAGCGGAAATGCAAAATTGAATTTCACAACAGCAATCAGTACTTATAATTCTGATTTGAATGAACAGCTATCTGAAAGTATAAAATTTGATGAAATTTATCAAAAGTTACAAGCTATATCTAAGGAAGAACCCATAGAAAGTTTAACTAAATGATATAGTTTAAATAAAGATGGATTTTTACTGTTTAAAGACAGATTATATGTGCCAAATGTATCTAAAATTAAATTGTTGATTCTGGATGAAGTGCATAAAACCCCTTATTCAGGACATCCAGGCTATCAGAAAACTGTCACTATGTTGAGAAAAGATTATTTCTGGCCTAACATGAAATCTGAAACAGCTGAGTATATAGATAGATGTTTGGACTGTCAACAAGTAAAGACAGAACATCAACATCTAGCTGGATTATTGCAGCCCTTGCCTATTCCTAGCTGGAAGTGGGAAATAATCAGTTTAGATTTCATCACTGGATTACCCAGAAATCAAAATTAGAATGATTCAATTATGGTGGTAGTGGATAAATTAAGTAAAGCAGCACATTTTATTGCTGTTAAAACCACTTTTAAGGCTGCAAATATAGCAGACATTTTCTTAAAACAGATTTTTCGGCTACATGGTGTACCGAAAGTTATTATTTCAGACAGGGATCCTAAATTCACTGGGAATTTCTGGAAATCCTTGTTTAAAGGACTAAACACAACATTAAATTTTAGTACTTCTTTCCATCCTCAGACAGACAGACAGACTGAAAGAGTAAACCAAGTGTTGGAAGATCTGTTGAGAATGTACGTTAAGAATCAACCTGGTAAGTGGGAGGATTATTTGCATTTAGCAGAATTTGCATATAATAACAGTTATCAATCTTCAGCTAAGTTCAGCCCTTTTGAAGTTTTGTATGGGCGCAAATGTAACACTCCAATCTCCTGGAATAATCCAGTAGATAGATTGGTGTTGGGGCCCGAATTATTAAAAGAAATGGAACAGATTGTAAAACAGGTGCAGGAGAACTTGAAGGTTGCCCAGGATCGGCAAAAGAGTCAAGCTGATCTGAAGAGAACTCCTAAAGAGTTCCAGGTGGGTGAGCATGTGTTCATCAAGGTAAGACCAAATAAAATCTCCCTAAGATTGGGGATTTGTGCAAAATTAGCACCACGTTACTGTGGTCCATTTGAAATTTTATCTAGAGTTGGTCAAGTTGCCTATCAGTTAGCGTTACCACCTAATTTAAAAGTGCACAATGTTTTTCATATTTCTGTTTTAAAAAAATATGTACATGATGCTACTCATGTGATTGACTGGAACGTTGTACAGGTAGAACCAGAAGGGGAAGTTCTGGTGGAACCGGATTGTATCCTCGAGAGGAGGGAGATTACTCTGTGGAACCGCACAATTGGACAGCTGAAGGTGCAATGGAATCACCTTAGTCCTGAAGAAGCTACTTGGGAACTGGAAAGCAAGATGCGGGAAGCATACCCGAATCTTTTCCAGGAGATTCCTGAGGAAGAGGAATAAGTAACATCGAGGACGATGTTACATTTTAAGGGGGTGTGTATGTCACATACCCCAATTTTGTAAAATTATGTAATTTGTTTTATTTTATTTCTGAGACATTATGTTAAACTTAATCCTAAGTAGGGATTGATGACTCAGCAGAGTCAACAGTTATGGAGTGTAATTGAGAATATTTTATTAATAATAAATAAATTATGGAGACAACAGCATGGGAGAGCTGTTAAAAGAGGTTTTTGGTCAAACTGGTGGTTGGAACTAGGTGGAAAGGAAAAGGACAAGTGGCAGCATCCTCAAGAACTTCCTAAGTTGCAGGTGGAAACTTCCCTATATTTGGGGTCATGATTCCCCAAGAAAGTGGAATGTGAGCAGGTGGCTCATTAAATGACAGTTAACCCAACTAAGACCTAGGCAATCTTTAAAAGTACTCAATGAAGAGAGCTGAGGCTGCTCAGTTTTTATTTCCAGAAAGAATTCATTCAGCTGAATGTTATTCAGGAATTTCATTTGAGGAAGAGGGAAAGATAGTAAGGAAGTGTTTGAGTGAATGTTTGCAGTAACTTGATGTTGATTACAGCTATTGGAGCTGAGGGAACTGACTAATAGTTCTGATTTGATACTGAGTTGAAGACTGTATCTGTTTTGCTGCACCTAGTTCCAAGCCAGGGAGACCAGAGCAAGCTCAGGGGTCCTGAGAAGTCGTTGTTTGAGTGCTCTCCAGGAGTTTGGTAGGGAGGAACGGCCTCCCATTGCTGTTGTTGTCCACATCATTAAACAGGTTCTTCATTCATTTCTTTATGTCTTTCTGAGTATAAATGGATAAATGTTATAATTATTTACATGCCTGAGTAATTGTTTAATATCTGTAAAATTTGTATCTTGGAATGTTAGTAGCAAAACCTGTTAGTATCACTGTGTTTTTCCACATCTGGTATCACCAGATAGTACTCTAGCACAGTATCTCAGTGTTTAGAAGAAGTGTTCTTCTGAACTGAGTTCCTAATTTACTTACAGCTATCACAAATGTCTTTCTGTTTAATTTATTAGCTATCCTTCTACAGCTTTAAATTAATCTAGAACTGTAACTCTGTTTCTCTGAAAATATTAACTGTGCAAGGAAAAGATAGAATAAGTATGCTTGCAGTATAATTTATAATTGTTTTCTTCTATTTAAACAAATACATTATTGATAGAAGATTATAAGTACTTATCACTTAAGAAGAAACAATATCAGTATTTTTAGTAGTCTGCATTATAGCAGAGAATACATTTACCCAGAATTTCTGTACATGCATTTTTTGTTTTCAGCTCGGTGAAAGCATATTTTCATAACTGTTATTTTTATTTCTAAATCTGATAAATAGATGCTATTTTATATACAAATGTTTATGTTGTTATT
>LPNX010475782.1:318610-392075 GCA_001517045.1 Pseudotsuga menziesii
TCTTAGACAGGAAGATCACCTAAAGTGGATGTTATTTTCTGGGATCCACCATGTTCTCATGGTTTAACAAGAAGCAGTATAGTGTTTCTCTCAGCACAGCTGAAGCAGAGTATATAGCAGCTTGTTCTACTAGTTGTGAATCCATATGGCTTAGAAATTTGATGTCAAGTCTATTTTACCTAGAGTTGGATACCACAGTGATTATAGGTGATAACCAAAGTTTATAAAGATGACAGAGAACCCAGTATTCCATGACAAATAAAAGCACATAGAAATCTGATATTTTTACATATGGGATATGGTACAGAAAGGAGCTATAAAGCTTCAGTACGTGAGCACCGATGAGCAAGTTTTTGATGTGTTGACTAAGTCTATGTCTCGAATTAAGGAGGAGTGTTGACTAAGTTGAATGTTGACTAAGTTGGAACCTATTGTCTTCTCTTCCAAATTCCAACTAAGGCATAAATCACCGTAATTTCATATTCAGCAAGGAGCATGAAACAATCATATACTCAATTTTTTTTATCAAAAATATTATACATTGGTCCAACAACTTATCATTCAAGAAAATAGACATACATTCATGAATAGAATACACAATTGCTTTGTCACAACAAAATAAATTTATTAATTTCAGAATTAACATAACATTTTATGCACTTATCAGAAGTAAAAATGTCAAGAAACTAGATTCGTGGTAGCCATGCTCCACCCAATCGTAGGTAGTTCTGCTCTTAAATCCCTTAGATGAACTCCACCCCCGAGCTGAGACTCATGCATTCACCACAATATTTCTCACCAACCCCAAGTTTTTTAGGATTCCTCACTTTATAATCAGGATTTAATGGCTTTATACCAAATCCATGTCAAACTATGCAATTCATTACCTTAGTTTAATTATACTATGGCAACAGTGATGATCGCCATTGTCCTTTGTGCCTATACTTCCACTAAGTTAACTTCATGCATCATTTTCAATTTCACTAGAACTTCCAGAAGTAAAACAAGGTCAAAATTTCATCAACCAAAAATGGCTTGTAATTCAAGTTTGGCACTCAGGTTTCCCAACTAGCCAATTATCACCGCATTTCAGTTAAATTGGAAATCTCACTCTAAACATGTTTTTCAGTCCACCTGTGATTCCAATTGATGAATACATCAGTGTTCTTAGCTTCATGTCTTAGGATTTTGTGAACTATGCTCAAACCAATGTGCATTGTGTTCAACACCCTACGCTCAGCAAAACTCTGCTTCGACACTTTATGTGCAGCAGCCTAAGTTATCCTCTGTGAATTCTCTGTCACATGAACTTTTTTTTGTGTCTTCTCTGGGTAATTCCTTCTCTGTTCATGTTGCTCATGCCCTTGCATGCACGGTTCTCCTCTACACATTACACACCATGTTCCACATTTTTCCTCAAATTGTTCTCTATTCCCTCTGACAACTCGGGTCTCTTCCCCAATTATGATTCCAATACTTTTTCATGGTTTTTTCACTTACATGCAACACTTGTCAAAATTCCAACTAATATCCACTTAATCCATTTTTCAACTCATAAACAGGGTTTACAGGTGTTGTAGCTGCAACGTTTTCCCAAATTTTTTAAAATTTTGGACCCTCTTTTTAATTTTACCTTGCCTGGATTTGTTTGGGATTGCTGAACTACCTTGTCTTCTGCTACAAATTTTGGATCTTGTGGGGTTGAATTAAGCTAAATGACTATCTTTTATTTGACTTGAATTTGATATTTTGAATTATGGATGATTTCCCTTTCGTTGACAGAATTTTATCGAACTGTGAGTCGGGGCTGTAGTAATATATGCAGTCGCAGTTGCGGAAAATTACTCACAAGTGACCCGATCCAAAGCCTACTGATGAATGTCCTGATGGACAGTTATGATGTTCTTCGATGCGCTTTATTGCATTTGTTTCTTTGGACTGTCGGTGTTTTTATTTTATCACGGCCAGAGCATTAGTCTTCTGTATCACCATCGTTTTGGAAGACAGATAAAGAATGGGGCGATGGATAGTTGTTTCTTTCGTCGATCATGCAGTTTTATTGTTTCAACTGTTTGCTTTGCGATGATTTTTCGGAATGTTTTGACTTTGATTTGAGGCCGTAGTCTAATTGTGTTCCACCATTGTGGATCTGAAGCGGACTAACCATCCATCATATATCTTTTCCTTTCGCTGATGTTTTTCTTCTGATTTTCGTTGATGGTTCACTTGATTTTCGCCAGCGGTTTGTTCTAGTTTTCTCCGATGTTGACTGGTCTACAGAAATTTTGGTCCATGTAACTTTCATCGTTGCGGCTCTTTAGCGAACTATTCCTCTGATGCTATAGTGATTTTGAGGTCCGATGCTACAAGGTTAGTCTTTTATTTCACTGTTTTTTATTGTACCACGGAACTCCTAGTCCATCCATTGCCCGCTGTTGCGGCTCCCTAATGAATTAATTGCCCGATGCCATAGCCATTCCACTCACTGATGAAGGTTTTCCCATCGATTTTTTTTTCACCAAGGTATATATATATTGGGTTGGTTATTATTTTATTCTTACCCTTGTGAATTCGCGTCTGCCTCCATCCTCACTGCCGAACTATGCTTCCGTGATTAGGTGTCGAGACTCTGTTCGTTCGAAGCACTGCCGTGGATTTTTCATACCATCCCATCGATTGCATCTATTTTTCTAGGTAGGCCAACCATAGTTCTCCTTTCTTTGAGTTTACTGGTTGTTTTAGGAACTAGGGTTTTCTTCTCTAGTTGGAGGTTCCCACTGGTTGGAAATTGGTCATCTAAGTCTGATTTGTATCCTTACGATGTGGGGTAGTAGTCAATTTCACTATATGTACGAAGGGGGTTTTGCTTCTTGAGTTTGTGTGAGCCTTTATGGAGTTTCGACCCCGATCCGAAGGATTAGTGGGTTGGTGCAGACAAGCGTTACACTGTCTGCACCGGTTTTTATGGGTTTGTCTATAGCCGTCTAGGGGAGGGGGGAAGTTTCAGTTTATTTCCATCATAGGAATTTTCCCTATTTTTTCTGAACACTGGAGGGTTTTGTTTCGTGCGTTTTTTATTACTGAATATGAGGGTTCGTTATGGCGAAGAATTGGATTGCAATTTTTTTTTAGGAGATGTATTGTCAATCACGATTATTGCTAGTTGCAGACGAACTTAGGATTTTTTAGACTTAGCAATTTTCAAAAGTTTTCTTGCTATTTATTCCCGATTTTGCATTTGCATTCTGATAGGTTTAGCTATTGCAAATATGGAAGAGGTAAATGTTTATACAATTTTTCTTCATTCTTCGAATACTGATTAAAAGCTCAAATAGCCTAAATGCATTTTGGTTTATGACAGGGCAACTTCTTCAAAGGTGACATGTCTAAAAGACAGAAAAAGAAGGCTCATGTTGCTGAAGGAGAACCTGAGGTGGAAATCGTTACCAAGGTAGAATATATCTATCAAGACACTCGAGCTACCACCAGGGTAGAGCCTTATTATAATTGGGATGAAATATATCGGATGATTTCAAATCAAAATGTACCTGATGTTGGATTTGAAGAATTGACCATATATGCCAACATAGAGAAGTTAGCTCTTATGAAGATAGCCACTAGACCTGAGTTGTTCCAATGTTTTGAGGTGATTGGATGGATTCTGCCTAGGGCAGATGTAACAACTATGATTTTATCCAATACTGTCAAATAGGGACATGCTGCCTATAGTCCTCGTTATGTCTCATTGGCATATCACCTACCCCCAGCCCAGGTTTACCTAACTGAATATTGGTTGAAAGAAATAAACTTGGACCTGGTTGAAACAATGAAGAGGATTATGATACCTGGGAAGAATTTTCGAACTAGGCCATCAGAAGAGTATGATATAGCCACTCTCTGGACTCCTTATAGGTTTATAGCACTGATGCTGAATAGGGTGTTTGGGAGAGCTCATGGAAAAAGTTTCAAGTTGGGATGGATTCCCATTATTTTCTATGTGGCCACCCAGGGGACTGTATTCAACTGGGCAAACATTGTGTCCAACAACCTCTCAGCTTGCATATCTTCAGCTTTGGGAGGAGTGTCCCAAAAGAAGTCTGAGTTCTATATGAGTTCCATCCTAGTGGACTGTATATTATGTACACAGCCATTTCCTGCCTTAAGATGTATCTGGGACAGGGACAGAACCCCTGTGTACACTGCGTACAAACTATTCTGGGCACATAAATATTACAGGCACTATAAAGAGATATGTGAACATTTTATTATGCCTTTATTCAATTTAATTTTCCTAACGGAATGCAATTGTATGTCTGAGGAGGCATTTAAATTCATCGAGGAGCATGCAAATTATTATTTGACTGATGAAGGGATGTACATCAGAATGTATGGTTGCTCTAGGGAACCTTCCCTACTACCCCAGTATACCACTGATTATGTAGTGCATAAAGAAGCATTCAGGAAACTTTATCTAGATGGTGTAGGAAGCTTCCTGTTTGAGCATAAAAAGGCAGCCTACCCTGTTATCCATTTTTGGATAGGGATTTATAAGTTTACAAATATTAAACGAGCTGCCGAATTTGTACAAGAGTTGGAGCAGTTTCATTTTGGGGAGATGAGCTTCCACAGAAATGACTCCTAAAAGAAAGTTGCAAAACATTGCAAAGAGGCAAATGTTCACTTTGAATATACAAACTTCTGGGACAAGGATGAGGAAATCTTTAGGAATGCAAGGAATAAGACTACATTAAAGAGAATATTTAAGCAAAAAATTACTATCAAAGGTGGTAAGGGCCAAACTGCATAGAAGAAAGCTGAAGAAGAGGAGGCCAAGAAAAGGGAAGAGGATGCTAGGAGGCTAGCACAGGAGGTAGAAAGTTGGTTAAAGAGTGAAGAGGAGGAAAGAAATAAAGTTGAACAAGAAGCAGCAAAGAGTGTAGAGGAAGCTACAAAGAAGATAGAAGAAGAAAGAAAGAAGAAAGAAAATGAAGAGATGAAGAAGAAACAAAAGGAAGATGAAGGTCTGGAGCTGACAGGATCTACAATAGACCAGCAAACTACTGACCCAAAAGACATTCAAGAAGTATAAATAGATCAGGGGCAGGGACAAGATAATCCTGATTCCCAGGAGCCTGTCGCAACTTCTGGCAGCAATATAGGACAAGTTGTTTTCTCTGAATTGAATTTGATACCGTTTGTGCAGGAGAAAGGAGAAGAAGTCCCAGATTTTAGCACCATTTTTTATGACAAAGAGAAAAAGAGGATTGTCAAAAGGACTAAGAGAAAAATCGAAACAGGGGGACAACTAGGAATGATGGTCACTGATAAAACTTTGGTTCATGGGATGGATGCATATCTGAGGTTAACAGCAAGAGCTGGAGTGGCGTTGACACAAGCCACTGAAGATAATGTAAATAGACCAATGATGGATCTGGAGCAGTCGAAAAGGAATGCAGCTCAGCTGAAGGAAACTTTGAAGAAGGAGAGAAATAAAGGTTATAAACTAGAGAGGAAATTTGAAGACATGGAAAATGAAGTGAAGACTTCAAAAGCAGAACTTTAGACTCTTCAAGTAAACAAGATGACTTTGGAAGTTTCCATGGAAAGGATAGGTAAGGATGCTCAGAATAACCTAGCAGAATTGCAGAGGTTACAGCAAGAATATCAGGTGCTAAAGATAGAAAAGGATGAACTCAAAACAATATATGAAACTCTTAGTGTAGAAAAGGACCAGCTGCAGAACAAAGTGGTGGAGTTGGAGGCACAGAGGGCTACTATGGAAGAGAAAGAAAAGAAGTTCCAAGTGCAGGTAGCATATTTTAAAGGACAGATTACTTCATTAGCAGCGTCACTGAAGAATGCCAGTGAACAACAAACTAATATCCAACCTCTAAAGGAGTATGTCCTAGCCCAACGAAGAAGAATGCACCAGCTGTAGGTTTCTATTGAAGAGGAAATATGTAAAGTCTTATAGATAAATAACAAATTAGAGGAAATTTTGGAGACTACCTCATATTTTGTAGATAGGTCTCAGGACATTTTGGAATTCCTGACTGGAAGGATAGTAAGGATAGAGACCAATGAAGAAATTCCTACAGATTTACCAGCTAAAGATCAACGCAGCCTAAAGCAGGACTATAACTTGTTAGAATTTGCAATAAACACAGCAGAGGAGTTCAAGAAAGCTGTGAGGAAAACAAGAGGAGCTTGTACTAAATACTGCAGAAGGGTGCTGGTCACCTACAACAGATGTCAAGTTACTGTAGAACAAAGAATAAAATCATGTCCAGAGCATGAGCTTCTCACAGAAATGCTACAGAGCAGGTATCAGGAGGATGAGCAGAAGATACAACGAGTCAAGGACTTGGATGAGCAGATCTTGAAAGATGTCGTAGCTCATGTAGCAATCAGTATCCATTTGCTTGAAGATTAGCTGCATTTAAGCCCAGCCAGAATCGAAGTAGTTAAAAATCAGGCTACTAAGTATGAAATAAATATACATTTTCTTGAACCTTCAGAATTTGAGAGCATAGCCGTGGAATCCCAAGCGTGGAAAAAGTTCTTAAATTATCAAGCGGGGCCCTCTACTTAGAAGTGCTTTATTAGTTTTGTTTTAAATATTGTAAAATGTATGAGCACTCACTATAGGACAAATTTTGGGAGTTGAAACGTTAGGGAAGCCCAAGATTCATTTGAGGCAGCCCAAAAGTTTTGCTTTTTGTATAAGTATAGGATAGTTTGATAAGGGAAGGGAATTTTTCCCAGTTAGACTTGTGAGAACATGTTGTAAGAAGAACTATTTCCTTTTGCAATAGATAATTACAATTTTTCCTGTTGGAGAAAGCTTTGGTGGAATGTTCAAATATTGTGCAATGGATGTTGTTGAAGGGGAACTATTTCATTTTCAGCTTTTGTCCATTTACTGTGAGATTGTTCTAACTTGTTGAACCTATGTTCTTGTATGAATGCTCTCTAGTTTATTTTATGGAATTTACACTATAAGTAATGAATGCTTTTCATAAACAATGAGCTATCTTGTTGTTCATCTATCTATTCATGTTTATGTGTTTTGAAATAAAGAACAGCTACCTGTGATTTTTCCTAATGCATGAACAGTAATACATTACTCATTAAATGATAATATCGCTCCCTAGGGACAGTGTAGTTAAGTTAGTTTTAGTTTTCTTGCTGTGTGTGATTTAGATGTGAGAGAGTTAAAATGAGAGGTAAGAACCTATGCATCACATTGTGACCGCTCCTCATATTCTCTATCAATCTGCATCCTTATATAGGCACTTGCATCTCATACTTAAAACTAAAAAAATAAAAAAGATACACGGTGGACTGAGCTGTAACCGGTAAAACCCTTTATTTTGGTTACTTGAACTACAGTAGCCAGACCGCAAATCAGACGAATTCCCCATACCAAATAGTAATGGGCTAGTTGGGAACATTTACTGGGGAGAATCCCTTGCTATTGTCACCTGCGATTTTTCAGGCCTCAACAGTTTTTGGTGCTAGAAGGAGGGTTGCCAGTGCATGGCTGGCCGAGGAAACCTATTTCCTCAAAATTACTCCACCAGTGATATTTTAGAAAGTAGTTTATTTCCCAATCCGATTCCTGAAGAGAAGTGGAAAGAACACTTGTATTTTGTGGACAACAAAGTGGTTAATGATCTGAGAAGACATACTAGGGCTTATGTGAAAAGTATTGGAGGATTATTGATTATCCCTAATTTACCCAGAAGAGAGTATAAGAGAAAAGACCATCCTGTATTGGAAGACTCAGTTTTTGTTGGAGATTTGGAAGAATTGGTAAAAACAGCCTTGCAGGAAGTTTGTCAGCCTTTGAATCAAGTGGGCCCAAACACACCTTACGGTTCACCTGTTAATACTCATGTTCATTCACCACCTCACTCTCCACCCAAACTAATGGTAGGCGTAAACGCTAATCAGCCACCTAACCCACCAAATCCACCACCTGCTTGGAAAGCCAGATCACCTTTAAATCTAACACCTCCTTTGCATGACTTACCTCAATATTTTGAGAAAATGCTGCCCAAATTGGACCCAAGTGAAAATATTTTAGTAGATGATCACTTGCAAAGTTTCTACTTGGCCATAGAAGGACTAAAGGCTAGAGAACATGAAGATGTAGTCTGCAGACTTTTTCCACATACACTTAAAGGAGCAGCAGCCTCATGGTATTTTGGTCTACCTGCAAACTCAATCCCAGACCGGGATACTTTTGAAAGGATATTTAGAAGCAAATATGCATCCCAGAAGACTCATGCAACTCTCATGAAAGGACTGTGTGCTTTAAAGAAAGAAAGAAAAGAAAAGGTGCATAGTTTTACCCAAAGGTTTACTGCTTATCTTCAGAATTTCTTTGCAGCTGATAAGCCCTCTAATAAAGTTCTGATTGAATATTATACTTCAGCTTTGGGGCCTGACTTGTCCATATTTGAAAAGGCTCAAGTTAAAACTACATTATTAGAGACTTATGAAGAGGCTGAGAGAGTAGAAGCTGAAAAACAAAGCATAGAATATTATCCTAAGCAGTTAGGAGAGAAAACTTTTGGGAAGAAAGTCTTATTACTATCTAATCCTAAAGAGGAGCAATCACATGATTTTGAAGGAATGTTAAAGATGATGCAAAAACTTTCTAATAGAATAATAGATTTGGAAAAGGAAAAGGAAGCTCAGAAAGCATATAAGCCTTACTATAAGAGAAGAGAGGATGACAATCAATCTAAACCTCCTCCACACAGTCCTGCATCAATGAACTTAACGGAGGTAGGTATGGATAACTTTTGCACTTTCTACCAGCAGCCCCATTCTGAAAAAAATTGTCCTCAATGGATAAATTCAATGACATTAGTGATGAATCAGCTATTGGATTCCAAATTAATAGAATCTGATAATGAAGAAGAAAAGGGTGGTGAATCCACAGAAAAACAAGAGAATGATGCTTTGGTATTATGGGATTGTGTCTCGCTTTTTGATACATAAGAAGGTACTCTGAAACATGAGGAGATATTAGAAACAACTGTGACAACAAGAATCTAGGATTTGGTGAATAAAGACAATTCAATACTCCCAAAGATCAATAAATTGCAAGAAAATGTAAAGAAACTACAGAAGAACAACACAGATGATAAAATTCCTGAACTTACTATTAGCAGTCAAGATCCGAAACAAATCAACATGCCTACTAAGCCTATTGAAGACAAAGTGGGTAATGTCAAGGAAAATCTAAAAACACCTAAAGTACCAGAGGAAGAGCTTCCCACAAACAACCAACCTATAGAAGAAATTGTTGAAGCAAGTGTGGGAGGTAAGACTAGGTTTAAAACCCCACCTTTCCTCCTGACTTTGGAAATTTTAAACCATAATGTGCACAATTGTTTGGTAGACTCAGGATCATCAGTAAATTTTATGCCACTTGCAGTCTACAAAAAGATTAATGGACAGCCTAAACCTACTACCTGGGAGGTTACTCAATTAGACAGGACCAATGTGAAAGTAGTCAGGGAAATGGAGGATGTCCTGATTCGATTATCTGAAAATGAAAAGATGTGTCTGTACATTGATATTGTGGTAGCAGACATACCTGATGTTTATGGACTTATTTTGAATCAAGACTAGTCAGCAAGACTAAATGGGTATTTTGCTTCAGATTGGTCACATTTGTGGTTGCCTCAAAAGGGAATCCCGAATCAGATTAAAATATTAAGAGAGCCCTACATGAAACACAATGTCATGCAATTGGAAAAGAAAAATGAATTAGTGAATTTTGTATTGGGAAATTATATAATTGAACTTGAACCAGGAAACTTCGTATTAGAAGAAGCCAGCAACATATCAGACACCTAGCCTGATCTCCTTCAATGTTCACGAGCTAATGAGATTGATTGTAAAATAGTAGAAGTAGTTTTTTTTTCAAGAACAGTAGAATTAGATCATGGTTAGGTCTTTCTCATTTTGTGGTCAAGCCTAGCCCCTTAACTTACAAGTTGCCAAATTTATAGGGGTGGGTAGAGAACTGATCAGTTAGTGGTTTAGTTCTCAAATTTTCATTTTTCTTGATTATCTTGTACATAAATAAATTGATTTGGTTGTTTATTTTTGGTTTACTTTATTTCGGTTTGCTTTTAGTTAAATTTTGTTTGATTTCAATAAAAAGAAGCAAGCTTTTGGTTGCATGGAGAGCATCAGAATTCTAGATTAATTAAAATCCTTGATTATAAGACTGTTTACTATTGTTTTATCTGAAATAATTTCTTCTAGTTTAAACAGTTTTCCTAAATGGCTATGAACACATTGAAGTCTCGCTTAATCCCTGTAAAATAAATCAATATCAAAAGGTCTAGAATACTATTTCGAGGCTCCATCCATCTCACACTTAAAAATGTCCTAGGGGGTGACAGCAAAAGACTCATGGAAAGGAAGCAGGGTAAACAGTATATTATATATAAATGATCCCATGCTAAGAATTGAAATCCAAAAGGCTAAGAAGAGTCAAAACTCATAAGAAAGCAATATTTATCAAAACAAAGTACTAAATCATATAAGTACAAAATTGCCAAAAGTTCTTCTCCATCTGTGAGCTGAAAATTAAATACATCTCTCACACAAAAGGACACTATGGATAGAGGAGCCTGAATAAAAAAATTCAGAAAGAAAGGCATGAGGAGGACTCAAAAGGACAAAAAGTCCAAAAACACAAAAAAGGTGCAAAATGGCATGGGAATGAGGAACAAATGAATATTTCTATATACCATATGTTACAATCCTGTGGTGTCCTAGCTGGAAGCTACCTGAAGACAGAGGTAAAAATGAAACTCATCTTCCTAACCTCAAAAGAGTTATCTTGACTTTGAAACCTTGGGTTCCATTTTCCTAAAGTTGGACTATTATCAATGATTAAAAGTACATATATTTGCCATTTGGGAAATCCAAACATCTAGAAGAATTCAACATGTTAGTTTTATTGTTAAACAGTCTGTTACTTAAGGAAGAAATTGTCTAGAGATCTGGGTTCACCAGGTAGTTGCCAATTGTTGCAACTGCAACGTTTTCCCAAATTTTTTAAAATTTTGGACCCTCCTTTTAATTTTACCTTTTTCTGGATTTGTTTGGGATTGCTGAACTACCTTCTCTTCTGCTACAAATTTTGGATCTTGTGGGGTTGAATTAAGCTGAATGACTATCTTTTCTTTGACTTGAATTTGATATTTTGAATTATGGATGATTTCCCATTTGCTGTCAGAAGTTTATCGAACTGTGAGTCGGGGCCGTAGTAATCTATGCAGCCACAGTTGTGAAAAATTACTCACGAGTGACCCGATCCAAAGCCTACTGATGAACATCCCAATGGACAGTTATGATGTTCACCGATGTGCTTTATTGCATTTATTTCTTTGGATTATCAATGTTTTTATTTTATCACGGCCAGAGCTCCAGTCTTCTGTATCACCGCCGTTTTGGAAGATAGATAAAGAATGGACCGATGGATAGTTGTTTCTTTCGTCGATCACACGGTTTTATTGTTTCAACTGTTTGCTTTGCGATGATTTTTTTGGAATCTTTTGACTTTGATTGGAGGCTGAAGTCTAATTGTGTTTCGTCATTGCGGCTTCGAAGCGGACTAACCATCTGCCATATAGCTTTTCCTTTCACCAATGTTTTTGTTCTGATTTTCATCGATGCTTCACTTGATTTTCGCTGGCGATTTGTTCTAGTTTTCTTCGATGTTGACTGGTCTGCAGAACTTTTGGTCCATGTAACTTCTGTCGTTGCGGCTCTTTAGTGAACTAGTAGTCTGATGCTATAGTCATTTCGAGGTCTGATGCTGCAAGGTTAGTGTTTTATTTCACCATTTTTTATTGTACTGTGAATCTCCTAGTCCGTCTGTCGCCCACTGTTGCGGCTCCCTAATGAATTAACCGCCCGATGTTGTAGCTGTTCCACTCACCGATGAAGGTTTTCCCACGGATTTGTTTTTCACCAAGGTCTATATATATTGGGTTGGTTATTATTTTATTCTTACCCTTATGAATTCGCATCCACCTCCGTCCTCGCTGTCGAAATGTGCAACCGTGCTTAGCTTTCGGGACTCCGTTCGTTCAAAGCACTGCTATGGATTTTTTAGACCATCCCATCGACTGCATCTAGTTTGCTAGGTAGGCCAACCATAGTTCTCCTTTCTTTGAGTTTACTGGTTTTTTTAGGAACTAGGGTTTTGTTCTCTAGTTAGAGGTTCCCGCCAGTTAGAAATTGGTCGTCTGAGTCTGATTTGTATCCTTACAGCGTGGGGTAGTAGTCAATTTCATTGTATGTACGAGGGGGGTTTTGTTTCTTGAGTTTGTGTGAGTTGTTATGGAGTTTCGACCCCGGTCCAAAGGATTAGGGTGTTGGTGCAGACAAGCATTACACTGTCTACACTGGTTTTTGTGGGTTTGTCTATGGCCATCCGGGGGAGGGGGGAAGTTTCAGTTTCTTTCCATCATAGGCATTTGCCCTATTTTTTCTGAACACAGGAGGGTTTTGTTTCACACATTTTCGATTATTGAAATGAGGGTTAGTTATGGCGAAGAATTGGATTGCAATTTCTGTTTAAGTGATGTATTGTCAATCACGATTATTGCTAGTTGCAGACGAACTTAGGATTTTTCAGACTTAGCAATTTTCAGAAGTTTTCTTGCTAGTTATTCCCAATTTTGCATTTGCATTTTGATAGGTTTAGCTATTGCAAATATGGAAGAGGTAAATGCTTATACAGTTTTTCTTCATTTTTTTAATACTGATTAAAAGCTCAAATAGCCTAAATGCATTTTGGTTTATGACAGGGAAACTTCTTCAAAGGCAACATGTCTAAAAGACAGAAAAAGAAGGTCCATGTTGCTAAAGGAGAACTTGAGGTGGAAATCATTACCAAGGTAGAATATATCTATGAAGACACTAGAGCTACCACTAGGGTAGAGCCTGATTATAAGTGGGGTGAAATATATCGGACGATTTCAAATCAAAATGTGCCCGATGTTGGATTTGAAGAATTGACCGTATATGCCAACATAGAGAAGTCATCTCTTATGAAGATAGCCACTAGACCTGAGTTTTTCCCATGTTCTGAGGCGATTGGATGGATTCTGCCTAGGGAAGATGTACCAACCATGATTTTAGCCAAAACTGCCAAACAGGGATATGCTGCCTACAGTCCTGGTTATGTCTCATTAGCATATCACCTACACCCAACCTAGGTTTACCTCACTAAAGATTGGTTGAAAGAAATAAACTTGGACCTGGTTGAAACAGTGAAAAGGATGATGATACTTGGCAATAATTTTCGAACCAAGCCATCAAGAGAGTATGATACAGCCACTCTCAAGACTTCTTATAGGTTTATAGCACTAATGTTGAACATGGTGTTTAGGAGAGCTCATGGAAAAAGTTTCAAGCTGGGATGAATTCCCATTATTTTCTATGTGGCCACCCAGGGGGCTGTATTCAACTGGGCAAACATTGTGTCCAACAGCCTCTCAGCTTGCATATCTTCAGCTTTGGGAGCAGTGTCCCAGAAGAATTCTGAGTTCGATATGAGCTCCATCCTAGTGGACTGTATATTATGTACACATCCATTTCCATCCTTAAGATGTGTCTGGGATAGGGACAAAACTCCTATGTACACTGTGTACAAACTATTATGGGCACATAAATATTACAGGCACTATAAAGAGATATGTGAACATTTTATTATGCCTTTATACAATTTAATTTTCCTAAAAAAATGCAATTGTATGTCTGAGGAGGCATTTAATGTCATCGGGGAGCATGCAAATTATTATTTTACTAACGAAGAGATGTACATCAGAATGTATGGTTGCTCTAGGGCACCTTCCCTACTACCCTAGTATGCCACTGATTATGTAGTGCATAAAGAAGCAGTCAGGAAATTTTATCTAGATGGTGTAGGAAGCTTCATGTTTGAGCATAAAAAGGAATCCTACCCTGCTATCCCCTTTTGGATAGGGAATTATAAGTTTACAAATATTAAATGAGTTGCTGAATTTGTACAAGAGTTGGAGCAGTTTCATTTTGGGGAGATGAGCTTCCACAGAAATGACTCCCAAAAGAAAGTTACAGAACATTGCAAAGAGGCAAATGTTCACTTTGAATATACAAACTTACGGGACAAGGATGAGGAAATATTCAGGCATGCGAGGAATAAGACTGCAATGAAGAGAAGATTTCAGCAGAAAATTACTATCAAAGGCGGTAAGGGCCAAACCGCACAGAAGAAAGCTGAAGAAGAGGAGGCCAAGAAAAGGGAAGAGGATGCTAGGAGGCTAGCACAGGAGGCATAAAGTTGGTTAAAGAGTGAAGAGGAGGAAATAAAGAAAGCTAAATAAGAAGCATCAAAGAGTGCAGAGGAAGTTGCAAAGAAGATAGAAGAAGAAAGAGAGAAGAAAGAAAATGAAGAGATGAAGAAGAAACAAAAGGAAGTTGAAGGTTTGAGGTTGACAAGATCTACAACAGACCAGCAAACTACTGACCCAGCAAATATTCAAGAAGTAGAGACAAATCAGGGGCAGGGACAAGATAATCTTGATTCCCAGGAGCCTGCTACAACTTCTAGCAGCAATATAGGACAACTTGTTTTCTCTGAATTGAATATGATACCATTTGTGCAAGAGAAAGGAGAAGAAGTCCCAGATTTTAGCACCATTTTTTATGACAAAGAGAAAAAGAGGATTATCAAAAGGACTGAGAGAAAAATCGAAACAAGGGGACACCCTGGCATGATGGTCACTGATAAAACTTGGTGCATGGGATGGATGCAGATCTGAGGTTAACAGCAAGAGCTAGAGTGCCGTTGACACAAGCCACTGAAGATAATGTAAATAGACTTATGATGGATCTAGAGCAGTCGAAAAGGAATGCAGTTCAGTTGAAAGAAACTTTGAAGAAGGAGAGAAATGAAGGTTATAAACTGAAGAAGAAATTTGAAGACATGCAAAATGAAGTGAAGACTTCTAAAGTAGAACTTCAAACTCTTCAAGCAAACAAGATGACTTTGGAAGTTTCCATGGAAAGGATAGGTAAGGATGCTCAGAATAACCTAGTAGAATTGTAGAGGTTACAGCAAGAATATCAAGTGTTGAAGACAGAAAAGGATGAACTCAAAGAATCATATGAAACTCTTAGTGCAGAAAAGGACCAACTGCAGAGCAAAGTGGTGGAGTTGGAGGCACAAAGGGCTACTATGGAAGAGAAAGAAAATCAATTCCAAGTGCAGGTAGCGGATTTTGAAGGACAGATTACTTCATTAGCAGCATCACTAAAGGATGCCAGTGAACATCAAACTAATATCCGGCCTCTAAAGGAGCATGTCCTAGCCCAACAAAGAAGAATGCACCAGCTACAGGTGTCTATTGAAGAGGAAAGATGTAAAGTCTTGCAGATAGATAACAAATTGGAGGAAATTTTGGAGACTACCTCATATTTTGTAGATAGGTCTCGGGACATTTTGGAAGTCCTAACTGGAAGGATAGTAAGGATAGAGACCAATGAAGAAATTCCTACATATTTACCAGCTAAAGATCAATGCAACCTAAATCAGGACTATGACTTGTTAGAATTTGCAATAAACACAGCAGAGGAGTTCAAGAAAGCTGTGAGGAAAACAAGAGGAGCTTGTACTGAATACTGCAGAAGGGTGTTGTTCACCTACAACAGATGTCAAGTTGCTACAGAACAAAGACTAGAGGCATTACCAGAGCATGAGCTGCTCACAGAAATTCTACAGAGCAGGTATCAGGAGGGTGAGCAAAAGATACAACAAGTCAAGGACTTGGATGAGCAGATCATGAAAGATGGCGTAACTCATGCAGCAGTCAGCATCCATTTTCTTGAAGATCAGTTGTGTTTAAGCCCAGCCAGAATTGAGGTAGTTAAAAATCAGGTTGCTAAGTATGAAATAAATATACATTTTCTTGAACCTTCGGAATTTGAGAGCATAGCAGCGGAAGCCCAAGCATGGAAAAAGTTCTTAAATGATCAAGTGGGGCCCTCTACTTAGAAGTGTTTTATTAGTTTTGTTTTAAATATTGTAAATTGTATGAGCACTCACTATAGGAAAATTTTTGGGAGTTGAAACATTGGGGAAGCCCAAGAGTCATTTGGGGCAGCCCAAATTTTTTTCTTTTTGTATAAGTATAGGATAGTTTGATAAGGGAAGGGACTTTTTCCCAGTTAGACTTGTGAGAACATGTTGTAAGAAGAACTATTTCCTTTTNGGTTGAATGTTCAAATGCTGTGCAATGGATGTTGTTGAAGGGGAACTATTTTGTTTTCAGCTTTTTTCCATTTACTATGAGATCGTTCTAACTTGTTGAACCTATGTTATTGGATGAATGCTCTCTAGTTTATTTTATGGAATTTCCACTATGAGTAATGAATGCCTTTCATAAACAATGAGATAGCTTGTTGTTCGTTTATCTATTCATGTTTATGTGTTTTGAAATAAAGAACAACTACCTATGATTTTTCTTAATGCATGAACAGTAATAAATTACTCATTAAATGATAATCTCACTCCCTAGGGACAGTGTAGTTAAGTTAGTTTTAGTTTTCTTGATATTTGTGATTTAGATGTGAGAGAGTTTAAGACAAGAGGTAAGAACCTGCGCATCACATTGTGACTGCTCCTCGTATTCTCTATCAATCTTCATCCTTATATAGGCACTTGCATCTCATACTTAAAACTAAAAAACTAAAAAAGATACACGATGGACCTGGCTGTAACCGGTAAAACCTTTATTTTGGTTACCTTACCTACGGTAGTCGGACCACAAACTGGACAGATTCCCCATACCAAATAGTAACGGGCTAGTTGGGAACGTTTACTGGGGAGAATCCCTTGTTGTTGTCGCCTGTGATTTTCCAGGCCTCAACAACAGGATTAGGCAAGAAAATTAAAGGTTAATCAAAAGTTAAAATGTTTTGCAGGGTTACACAGGGTCATAAACTTATCCCCCTTGTATATATACAAAGGCCCACCCCCCTCATTGTCCAAGGTAAATATGTGAGTTCCCTATCATCCAATGTTCTGACTCAACCACGACCAACTTAGATTTTATATTAATGTTTAAAAAAATACAATGATTTTTTCCACTTAGGCACTCATAGACATTTGCATAATTACATTTATAAACTAGGGGTTTATTATATGGGTGTTACTTTCCCGTCCCCCTTAAAATGTACACCATCCTTGGTGTTTTCAATGTCCAAAATTTCTAAATAAACTTTCCAAAAATATTTTTACACATAACAGTCTTCAATAGAGATGGGGATACTCTTCCCTCATATTATCTTCTAGCTCCCGAGTTGCTTATTCAAGGTTCTAATAGGTCCATTGGACCTTTCCCTGATCTATAACCCTGTTCCTCAGTCTCTTGGTTCTTTTTTCCAATATGCAGACTAGATGAACTTGGATTTCCCTTTCAGGTTCCACCTGTATCACAAACTTTTCAAGAATATTATTAGAGTCATATACATACTTTTGCAACAATGAAACATGGAAAACATTATGTATTGTAATCGCAGGAGGAAGATCAAGTTCATATGCTACTAGCCTGACTCTTCTCAAGACTTCAAAGGTTCCACATAATCTAGCATTTAACTTCTTGCAGTTACCTAGCCGCAAGAAACTTTTCTTTTCCTTAAACTTCAAAAATACTTTGTCCCCAACTTGGAACTCTCTACGCACTTTGTCTTTTTCTACATAGATTTTCTACCTATATCGTGAAACTTTCAAACTCTATTTAATCTTGGACACCTTATGTTCCATCTATTGAATCATTTTCATCCCCACAATCATCATATCCACTGGATTGTCCCAATTCACTATAACGCTGCACTTTCTGCCATATAGTGCTTAAAATTGATTTGTCTGCATCGATGCTTGGTAACCATTGTTATAGGAAAACTCCACTATATATCAGTAATTTTCCAACTTACTGGGCTTGTCCATTACATACATTCGAATTATATCCGCTATGATTTTATTCACCCACTCAATTTGTCCATTCGACCTCAAATGATATGATGTACTAAGGTTTAGCTTAGTCCTGAGTTCTCTGAACAAACCCTTCCAAAATTTCAAGGTGAAATTTGGATCACGATCTAAAAATATTGCATTGGGAATGTGATGCAACCTCATAATTTCCTTCATATAAACCTCTACTATCTTAGTTGATTGTACATGTTGATTGTGCAAGTACAAAGTGGGCTAAATTTGTTAACTTGTCAGCTACCACCATAATACGGTCATGATGCTTCTATGTCCTTGGAAATTTCATAATAAAATCAATGGTCACTATATCCCACTTTCATTCTAGTACAGGAAATGGGTGGAGTAGACCAGCAAGATGCTTATGCTCTGATTTCACCCTTTGACATTCCAAACACCAAGCAATGTACCTGGTTATTTCCTTCTTCATTCCTGGCCAATAAAACTCATTCTTAACTGTTTTTAAAGTCTTCCAGTAACCTAGGTGACTTGCATAAGGTACATTATGCATTTCCTGCATTATAATCTTCTTCAAGTCATCTTCAACGAGCTCATAAATTATGCCATTGAATTGAAGAGTTCCATCTTCAGCCAATGAATACTTGGAAAACGTTATGGTATGTTCCCTGATTGCAATGCTAATGCAACTTGTAGATAATGGTTATCTTCCTTAAATGCCTCATGCAACCTGATCTTCAAGTATGAATTCAATTCATCAATGGATGAAATTTGCATTAGTTCAATTCTTCAGATATGGAATATACCAATATTCATCTAAAAAGACTATGATGAATTTATCCAAGAACTCTTTGAATACACCATTCATCAAACACATAAAATTGGTTGGGGCATTTTTTAACCCAAATGTTACCACTATGTATTCATAATTCCAATACCTGGTCCTGAATGAAGTCTTACTGATGTCTTCGTCCTTTATGTGCACTTCGTGATACCCAACTCTCAAATCAATAGAAAACAAATTTTCCCCTCTCAACTGATCAAAGAGGTCATTTATCCTCAGCAATGTATACTTGTTCTTAATGGTGGCTTTATTCAACTGCCAGTAGCCCACACATAACCTTATATTTTTGTCCTTCTTCCTTACAAATAGTGCCAAAGCTCCCCAAGGTGAAATGCTACGAAATATATAACCCTTCTCTAATAACTCTTTTAATGCATCTGCAATTCCTAAAGCTGCAAAGTGCTAATTTTGTAAGGAGGTTGAGACACAGGCATCACTCCAAGTACCAATTCAATTGTAAAATTGATGTCCCACTTTGGTGGTTACCTAGGCATGTCTTGAAACATGTCCTTGAATTCCCTTAGCACCCATATTTCCTCTATGTCTGTCTCCATCTCAGCTGGTAACTCCTCAATGCAAATTGCATATTGTTGGAAACCCTTCCAGATGTACCTCTCCATCTATATGGTCAATATTTGTCACATTAAAATCGATCTGGGAATATCTTTGACTTGAGCAGAGTTACCATCGTCATCTTGGTAAGTAACGATTTTATTCTAGCAATCAAGAATTGCATGATGTGACTCTAGCAAGTCCATTCCAATCAGAACGTCATACGAGCATAGAGGAATCATATCCAAATTGGACTTGATCTACACCCCATTCATTGAAAACCAAAATCCATCAACCATTACGATAATATTCCTTCTCATTCTTCTAGCTAACTACACCATCATGTGCTTAGGAAATTTATTGCTCACTAACTTGCATCTTTCAATCAAGTTAGCATTTATGTAATTGAATGAAGCTCTGGAATCAATCAAAATTGAAACTGGTAAATTATTAACTTTACCTTCAATTGTGATCATCAAAGACTGGTGATCTACTTGGGAATTTTCCAAGGCTTTATAAATGCGAGGAACGCTTCGAGCTACATCCCCCATTGTTGATGCTTCCTTCACATTATACATTCTGGAATCCTTTTTCTTCCTCTCGGGACAATTGTTGAGGTATTATTAACTTCCACACTTCCATCATTTGACTTGTGATGCTTTCCTTTGTCATGTAGGTTCATTCTCCCTTGATCCATATTTCAAAGTAGGCTACCTAAAAGTGTTAAATTGATTATGTTTAGCCTAAAAGGTCTTAAGTCCATTTTTCCCCTGCTCTTGTTTCACCTTCATCTTACCCTTCAAGTTCTTATGCAGGTCATGCCTACTCTTACCCTGCTCATACATACATTTATCCATATGTATGCATTCCTTCAAGGCACGAAGCTCATCATAAGATCTTTTGTCCTTGTAAAATGTTGATAAATTGTTGAGGAAATGTTGGATCTTAAACTTTCCTCTTGAATGAATTCTACATAAATTAACAACTCCAAGAACCTCTTTTCATACTCATCCATTGGCATGTTTCCCAATCGGAGCTCAAAGAACTCTAGCATCTTTTTTCATAATACTACTGGGATAGGTATTCCTGTTTGAAATACCTTTGGAATCTCCTTCAAGAGATTTTGTTTTCATCCATATTTTCTACCTGCACCAATTACTTCCACCACATATAAGCTTTCCCTTGCAGTTTATAAATGGTAATATGAGCTTCTTGATTATTGGAATAATCATGCAATTTCAGGTACTTCTTCATCTATATAAGTCAAATCTTTGCAACTTCATTGGATTGCTCTCCATAAAATATGGGAGCCTTAATCTTTCTAATCTCGCCCTCTAAGGAACTCTCGTCTCTCTTTCTCTTATGATGCTTGGTAGGATAATGATCATACTGGATTTCAGGTTCCTTGTCCCATGATGACTTCCCACTAAATGGTGTCGGGAACACACCTTCGTTTTTTTTTGCATCCTTAGAGTCTAGAAGGGTGGTTCCTATTAGGAATCTATCTACTCTGGGATTCTTCTCCTTCCTTTACTATCACAGAAGGTAATTTCTACACTCAATCTTGCAACTGCATTAATTTTTGCATCATTTGTGATTAGTTTGATTATGTTGTTCCATACACTGCAGGATCTTTCCATTTCCAACATGAATATCCTTCAAAGTTTTGAACACTTTGGTGGATTCCATCGCAGACTGATGCTATTCGATTTTGTCCTGTGATCACCCATTCTCGCTTCTTCAGCAAAGTGATACAATTATGGGATTTATTTCATCCTTGTAGTTCTGATTTCCTACTACTCTACCACTCGGTAACTACAAAGGACTGAAAAACTATATCGTAACGATATGAGGTCAACCATGGTTGTTAGTTCACATTTAAATGCATATGCATAATAGTATTCACATTATCTGCATATAAACATTTCATACAAAACAATTTATGGAATTAAATAAGCTCAAGAATATGGACTCTTTTAAAATAAAAAACTCCTAGAGGCTAAGTATTAAAACCTTAGCTCTGATACCACACTATAACGTACCCCATACGTTACCATACATACAAGTAAATCAATCTCCTTTTAATAAAGGAATCACATTTACAAATAACATGTTCTAATAACACATCATAATGCACCTTGTATGTTACCATCCACACAAATCAATATTTGTAGCTTGAACACACACAAAGCGTTGTACTGGCTCTGTGATCCTCCCATAAAATTTATAACATATAAAAAGGAAGTTGAAAATTTATAAAACAATTAACTCTATGCACTCTTTAACTCACTCAAATGTGGAAGCATAGAATAAAAACAACTTAACAATCTTAAATAAGGCTTAATCACATATCAAAATCAATAAATAAATCATTAAACATTGTTAATTAACACATTTGACATAGGGACAGCAGGTGCGAGTGGGGTCATCTATGACCTCGGAGGAAATAAGTTATCTTAATTTGATTGGGGGTTGGGGAAAAAAACAAATAATCAAGCAGAGTGGGTGGCCTTGTCGCAAGGATTTTTACGATTAGCCTCCCTAGAATACAGCTCCTATCTTATGTTTGGAGATTCAAAACTAGTCATTGAAAAAATGAAGAAATTCCGAAGGATGGTAGCTGAGGAAAAAATAGTGCAAAAACGAATCAAGTCTTTCATTTTAGACTTATCTAAAGTGTAATTTTTCCACATTCTAAAACACAATAACAAGGAAATGGATGATATGGAGAATAAAGGCGCTAAGCTAAAGCTGGGTTATATTGCTTTGGACATTCAACCCCCTTTCTAAAATGGTCTCCTTGATAGAGAATGGAACTCCTCCAAAGGACCCCATGGGCCTTGAGATATCCTCCACCTTCGGCCTACGGTTCAAGAAAAATAGAGGAAAGGGGAGCCATAAGAGTCCCATGCCATCCTCTTGAGTTTTTCGGTAAATGGACATGTTTTTTGGGCATCCTTTCTGGTGGGCAGGCGGTGGCCTGTTCTCCTATTTGTTGGGTGGGTCTTTGATTCCGTTGCATTTGAGATGACACTTCCAGCTGGGGCATTCATTTCCACTGGGATTTGGTTATTCTCGAGACTTCCTCTCGCACCCGTCGACATAAAAGGTGATGGGAATGGAATTTATGGGTTTAATCCTGCTGAGAAGGGAATGGGATTGAAGTGACTCTAATATTGTTGAAGGTCATATTCTTTAAAGCTTTGCATCTCTTAGTCTCTCTTTTCATATTGACATAATGGATGAGATATTGAATGAAACTCGGGAAACCAAATGCATCTCCCTGGACATTAGGAAGGGTGTGCACAACACCTTTAGGCTAACAAAGGAGACGTTAGAGGAGACTAGGAACATGAGTTTGGATATAGTTAGGTTGGATATGAGGATGGATGATGTGGAAATGAACACTCTAGTTCATATAGGAGAAGTAGAGGAAACTCGCAAGGAGATGCAAAGCATGAAAAACAACTAGCTTGCCAATTTTGAGTGCATGAATAATTTCATGCTTGAAATGAAGAGATTGATAATGGAAGTTATTTCAGCTGGAAATGAGAGGAATGAGGAAATTTTTGCTAATATTCAAAAGGAGATTACAGTGGCCCAAGAAGAAATAGAGGACATCGAGGGAAAGTGGGGTTCCCAACATCAAAATAATAACAATGCACCCGTGGAAGAAGGGGATAACTCAGCCGGAAGTGTGTCACGGTTTCCACCAGGAATGAAGTCGTGAGCCTCTATTTTTTATGCTTATAGTTTAGAAGTTTTTTCGTAGAATCCTCTGTTATCTATTTGTAAACATATACTATGGTAAAGGAAAAAAAATTCCATGAAAATAAGCAGTAGAATTTTGATAGACATACAAGAAGCTCTTTTACCCTGTGAACTTCCACTTAGGATTCTGAAGTTGAGATATATAGGCTTGTTTCTTTGTATGTAAATTCTCTTTTTATAATATAATATTGGTTACTGATTTTTGTTAAAAAACAATTAACACATCCGATGAATTAACCTGCCTCTCTGACTTAAACTGTCAATCCCAACTTCACCATGTTGTTTTTTACCTTGCCAACATTGACAGTCGAGAGTTAACACACCCAAATAAGAATTACACCAACCCCTCTTGAATTTCGATCCCCAAAGTCGGCATGTCAGAATTCAGGAGTCAAAACAATAAAATAAGAGTTACAAAAACCACTATTGATTTCTGATTCCCGATGTTGGTGAATTGAAAGTCAGGACTCGACACTAACAAATAGTAGTTACAAAAACCACTCCCAACTTCCTATTCCTAACATCAGCATGTCAAAAGTTGGGAGTGGGCACTAAAAAACAATATTTACCACTCTCAACTTTTGATTCCTGAAATTGGCATGTCGGAAGTCAGGAGTCAACACTAACAAATAGGAGTTACAAAAACCACTACTAACTTCTGATTCCCGACGTCGGCATGTCAGAAGTTGAAATTCGACATTAAGAACCATGAATTACAATAACCACTCCTGAATTCTAATTCCCAATGTCGGCACATCTAAATTTGGGAGTTGGCACCCACATACAATAATTACAATATTCACTCCCAACTTTTGATTCCCAACATCGACACATCAGAAATCAAGAGTCGACACTAGATCATCGACATTGTTATCAATAGCCATGATTTATCTGATTTCGTAGAAAATACTTAGCCATTTTACTTAAATGACTAACATATGGAATAACTTGCAACTTAACCAGGCTTATGCCACATCTCAGCACTGAGACCTTGCCCAAAGATATATTCAAGTTCTTTGATTGAAACCAAAAATCATAACATAAAAGAGAAAACAAACAAGGTAAAACTTACCACTGTCTAATCTTACAATTGTTATAGTTGATTTTACCACACATGGTTGATCACATATTTATGGCCTTCCATGTCTCTCTGCAAACTCTTTATACCCCATGGACTCATATTATCATTTGATGTTCCAAGATCATCCCTTAAAAACCCCTATTTATTGTTGTATGCGACTTTTAATCCCATACTCGCGTGTACATGCAACTTTTAACCTCAAACCCACGTACATCAGGATGTGTGATAATTCCAAATATTTTTGGAGTTTTCCTCATAGGAGTCTGAATAACTTGACTCTTGGCCTTCCAAATTCCTTGAGAACGCTCGGATTCGACCCTCCAATACCCTTTTGGAGTGCTATATAAGGAACCCCTTGGATACATTGAAGGAAAGGAATTGAAGAGCAAGTAAACTATAGTCCATTGTTGCCACATTTTGCATATACTTGATTATGCATCCCTTTGTCCCTTTGGAGCACTTTGTGTTCTTCCCAAGCTTGCCTTTGCTTGTGAGATTTCTATCGAGAGATGTAGGATTGAGGTGGTGGAGCCTAGGTGGAGGACTCAGTTTCTCTGGTTCGTAGATGTGCCGACAGAGGTTGTCACTATTGTAATCTCTGATTTTATTAATAGAATTAAATTTTCCTATCCAATTATGTGCAATTGAATATGAATTATGAATCCATGGATGTGTTTAATTGTTTATGAATTATTGAATATATATGCTAGAATAGGTCTAACACACTATTATTCAGCATGCTTTTCTTGTTTGTTGTTTTTGAGAGCGAATAGCTAATGCAAGCATGAATTGGAAAGCTCAACAGGGATCTACTTCAACCATTTGGAATAAGGTATGATTTGGTATCCCTTAGTGTTATATGTTTGGTTTCTCTTGCATATTGGGAAAGATTGATTTCTAGTGTCAAAGTTGTCTGTTGTGGTACACCCCAAGCCATAGGAAATTTATCTCCGTAAGAGAAGTGGCAACCATACTGGGGAGGTTCCTAGTTGTTTCTCTATGGGGGTTTTTGGTATTCAATGTACTTGAATTGCTCTCTATTTCTATGTTTCTGTGTCGGGTCTGGGGTGATGTTTTCCCAGTATGGTCCTAAAGAAGTAAACTTTGTCTTAGCTTATGTATTTGCCCTATTTTTCTACCTTTTTCTTCCTGTATGCGGGTTTTGCTTTCACAGTCATGTCTACACGCAGGTTTTCCTTGAACAGTCACCTATGTATGCCCTTTTACTAAGAATAGTCATGTATGCTTTGATTTTGATCCTTAGTTGGAGGATTAAGTGTTGTTGTGTGAGTTCTAATGATTGTTGAGTCTTCTTGGATGCTTCTAGTGTCTGTATACACCCTCTATTTCTGACCAAAGACTGTTTTTAGTTTATTTTTTAAGTTTTGTTCTTATCATCCATTTATCCATTTTTTGTTTTGAGATTAGTGCATTAGGTCTCTTTTACCTTGGTGCCTTGGTTGGCTGATGTTTTTGAGTAGTTGTAGGGTCTGAGGGTTGTAGAGTCATTTATCTACTTCCATATCTCATTTATTCCAAAAAAATACAAAAATATTTTTGCTTTTGCATAGTTATGCATTTTTTGCATTTTGCATTGGCACGGTACTTGCATTAGGTTTGTTTACTGTTATTATAGTTAGATTTGCATATAGGAATGATTGCACTTACATTTGAAGGAAAACTATTGCACCTCATGTAGTGGCATGCCCTATTCTTCATTCTACACATTGCACTTAGCATTCCTTGTTAGGTGTGCATATTTACTTCACTGTTGAGTCATAACTTCATTAGTTGCATGACCATTTACCCTTTGAGTAATCACATCCAACTAAAATAAATGCTTAATAAATTGAATTACACTCTTTTCTTTTTTAGGGTGCATCAACAAGAATAGGTTTTAGGGTCTTGGAATAGTTCATTGTGAGTCAATTCTCCAAGGCCACTAAACAAAACAAGTAGTTGTTTGTCCAGGTGAGCATGTGAAACCCTTGATATAATTAGTGTTTCTCAGGATGCCCCTCTTACATGGGAGTTAAGCATGAGGCAGTGCATGTGATTGTGATTGGGATGACCCCTGGTCACTTTCTGTGAGCACCAGAGATATTTCCAGGATTGTATTCGTATATGGGTTCCTTTGAGGTATTGATTGTTGCACCCTTGGGGTACTAGTTGTTCTTTCAGGATTCAGGCTTTGCTACCCTACCCATACGGTCGATCATTCCTATGACTGTCCGCCTGAGCATTGGTTCTATTGAGGTGACCTTAATTTCCTTACCTAGGTTATCGAGGGGGTATTTGTAGAGGTTATTCTATAGGTGTCCTGGCCAGGTAGGGTTCGGACAGCACAATTGCTATATGCGTTGAAGCTGAGGGCCACTATAATTGGTTACAAACCTCTGCTTGTTGTGAATGGGAGTCTCAAGCCTCTCCTAGGTGAGACATACCTTCTTCATTTAGGATCTCACTTATCCTACCCTTGGTTTGCTTATGATTTGGCTTTAGATTTTCTTAGGTGTATTCTTTTTGCACGCTAGATTGCTTAGGGTTGCATAGCTAGATCGAGTCTTTTCTTTTTATTGAGTCATTGTGGATTCGGGTGAGGCACCTCATCATTCTCATTGTTTAGCAGGACTTATGCCTTCCACGTCTCCTCCTCCTCTAGGAGAGAGAACCAGATAGTCCAGGCGGACTCATTCTCACTTTAATTCACACACTATGGGTGATCACGAGCATGAGATTCCCATAGATCCCTGATCTTCCTCGTCATGTATGGGAAGATGAACCTCCTAGCACATATGGGACTCTGGTAGGGTCTGATCTTGATTCGGTTGGACCGTCACATGAATGTTTTTCATGATTCATAGATTCCACACACCCTAATCACTGGTATTGGCTTTCAGGCGATGAGACTCACCACGCATCCACTAACACTAGCACTATTAGGTATGGCATGCTTGATATTCTTGAAACCAGTCTGGCATCTCATGATGGATCGGGTGTTGACCCTATTATTGTGCCTCAGGTAACTTCCATTCCTTTCTAGGCATAGAGGTTTGGTATCTCTAGTCACATTACACCTTCCATCCCTGCGGTGGAGGTTCCTTAACACACACAGCCTAGGCCTATCACTAGTGTTCCTATTCAAGGACAAGAACCTAGACATGTGAATATTGGGGGCACGAGTTATATTCCTTCACATTTTCCATTGTCTTCAGCACCAATCCCTTCAAATGATTTTTTTACCATGCATCCTCCCCCTAACTCTAGTGGGCCTTCTGGCCGAAGTTCTACTACTAGCCATGTCTGTCCTACTTCTGCTAACACCGTAGTGTCACAGGGCCATGTGCCTTCTTCAATGTCAACAGGACATGTATCTTCCCATGGACATTCCCATGGACCATCCCATGGTCCAGTTTATGGAACCTCTTATGGACCTTCTTATAGACCATCGTACAGACTAACCTACACACCTTATGGGTCCGGGTATCAACCCATGTATCAGTCACCTAATTATGGATTTGTAGTACCCCAGCCTCAAGGTACTCCAAATCAAAATCCTTACATGCAACCCTATATGGTTCAAAATGGAGGATGTTATTATCCCACTTACCAAGGCCATGGTGTATATAGCAGTCACCCTTATGTGAACCAGTCCTATCAGGGAGCGTGGAACCAACCGGCTCAACCTAGGCTCCCTTTCCTTGCGACTTTGATTCTACCTGGTCTGTCAAGATTGATGAACGATCTTGTATCTCATAACCCGGCATGGCTGGCAGTCCCTACCAAAATTCCTTTGTACATTCCAAAGTTTGAAGGAAAGGCTAGTCAATATCCTGGTGAGCATGTTACGACCTTCCATATTTTGTGCTCTTCGAATTCCTTGAACAATGATTCTATCCATTTGAGACTATGTCAACGCACCCTCATGGGTCCTATCGTGAAATGGAATATAGAGTTACCTGGGGGGACATATTATTCATTTCATGACCTTGCTATGAATTTTATTAACCACTTCCAGCTACCCGTGAGTTACGACATCAGTACCAAACTCTTGTCAAAATTTCGGCAAGACAAAGCCACCCATATTTCAAATCACATTCAAGAGTGGCATAAACGAAAGAGGATGATTAAAGCCTTTATACCACCAGATTTTCTTCTAGAGTGGTTCCTTAAGTTGTTTTTACCCTATATCATGAAGGATGTTTCCAAATCCGAAGTGCAAAATGAGGACCAAGCTATTTTTAGGGCCCAGCAGTTGGACTCGATTTATGTTCAGTATAGGCTCCTTTATGAGATCATACCTAATGCTCCACGTTCCAATTTCAACTCCAAGTTCAAACCCCGGCTACATGCCGATGGTATTGTTGGCTCTGCAAGTATTAAACCTGTGGATTCGGTCATGAAACAAGTGAGCCAGTTATCACTTAACCAATCTACATTGGGGCAAGCTATGGCTTCGCCCCTTCCTACTCAGTCAGTGGATGTAATTTTTGTGCAGTCGTCGAACCTGAAAGGTAACTAGCAACCTGGAAGGAATAAAAATAAAGGAAAAAATAATAAAAAAGGGTGGGAATAATAATGATAATGCGACTAATGACAAGAATAGTAACAATAATAATGCTGGGGGGGACAATAATTCTAAGCAAAAGGTAAAATTTCCTTGCAAGTTGTGCGGGGATGACCACCTCACTCACTTGTGCCCTCGTATGGAAGATTCCTCAAAGTTCATAGCACAAGGCCCACCTGTGTTTACAAATCCTTTACCAAATAATCAAAATATGAACTCGAGGACCGTGGATCCTGGATGTGCATCTAGTGGAACTCAAAATCCTTCATATGCCACTAGTGGCCATAGTTGTATCCACATGGTGAAAGCTACTAGTGTTGTAACACGTGCGAAAGACTATGGTTCATCACAACTAGACCTTGGGAAAGAACCTGCTCCACTTGAGATCTCTTTGCGAATTGAAAAGCCTACGGATAAGACTAAAGTTATGCCCTGCATTCCTAAGGGCATCTTGAAGCGCTCAGGGCACAATCCTAATGGTCAACCTACCTAGAACTATTCAATTGTTGAGGGTTTGGTTCAGACTCCTTATGCGATGTCTGCATTATAAGTACTTCAGACTTGTTCTTCACAAATAAAGGCCTTGTTGTCTACTCTTGGAGTTGGTGATGATAGCTCTCCTTTCATGATCAAATTTTAAACTCATGGAATCTAGCCTCGCTTTCCTTACTAGGCATCTCTTCTTATTCACCTAGAGTGTTTGAACAACACCATCATGCCCACTATGATTGATGAAGGCATTGCTGCTTCCGTGATGTATTTGGCTTGTTGGAAGGGCTTAGGTTATCCCACATTTTCTAAATATATGAACATGTTGAATACTTTTGATGGAATATCATTTCGACCGCATGGTATACTTCCTTCCCTAGAGGTCCAATTGGGGTGGAAGACTATTGCAATCGAGGTCGAGGTGGTTGATGTGCCCCTTGACTACAATCTTTTGTTGGGTAGGAATTGAATGTACAATATGCAAGTTGTAGCCTCTTCCCTATTTCAAGTGGTTTGTTTTCCATTGGATGGGAAGATGGTTACTATTGATAAAAAAATCTTTCCAGAATCTAAGTGTAAAAGCATCATCGAGAGCTTCTATCCCTATTATCGATCATTCTCAGTCGGCAACTGAGAATGTGGGTGTTACAGCGGATTTCACCAAACTAGGTGAATCACACATTGTATGGCCTTCCCTTGTCTTGCTGTAGACTCATTAGCCCCTATGGACCACTTTTTGTCTTTTGATGTATCCTTGACCATCCCTAAAAACATAAGAAAAATGATATACGCGGCCTTTTCCCCGATAATCGCGTACATACGTGGATTTTCCCTCTATAGTCGTGTACATCGGGATGTGTGCATAATCCAAAACCTTTTGGAGCATTCCTTGACTTGGATCCGAATCATATGACTCCTAGCCTTCCATATGCCTTGAGATCGCACGGATTCAACCTTTCAGTATCCATTTGAAAAGCTATATAAGGAACCCATTGAGACATTGAAAGGATAAGAGAGAATTGAGAGTAAAGAAACTATAGTCCATTGTTGCCAGAACTTATCCTTGAGTCTGCATCCCTTTGTCCCTTGGAGCACTGTTGTGTTCTTCCCAAGCTTGCCTTTTGCTAGTAAGCTTGCTATCGAAGTGATGGAGGATTCAGGTGGTGGAGGCCCAAGTGGGGGATTCAGTTTCTCTGGTTCGCAGACGTGCCGTCAGAGGTTGTCACTTGTAATCTCTGATTCATATTAATAAAAATATCTTTTCTTGTCCAGTAATGTGTATCTGAATGAATATTGTATCCATTGGAATATGTCAAATGCTTTTACATTATTGATTATATATGCTAGAATAGATCTAACACCATGAAATATAGTATGCTTGTATTGTTTACTTGTTGTTGAGAACGTGCTATAACAATTCAAGCTGAAGATTGGAAAGCTCAACGGGGATCTACTTCAACCGTCCAGAATAAGGTACGAGGTTCGATCCTTTAGTGTTAGATGTTTGTATTTCTATTGAATATTGGGAAAGATTGATTTCTGGAGTCTAGCTGTCTGTTTTGGTACCCCAAGCCATAGAAATTTATCTCCGTAACAGAATTGGCGACTCCGCTGGGGAGTTCCTAGTAATTGTCCTTTGGGGGTTGATCTCTTGGCATTCAATGTATTTGAATTGCTCTCTCTCTCTTGTTTTTGTGTCGAGTATGGGGGCATGTATGCCTGGTAGAGCCTGATTGGTGTGAATTTAGTCTCATCCTGTCTATTTACCTTGAATTTGTGCATCTTTTTCTTCCTGTACGCGGGTTTGTCACTTACAGTCGCGTATACACGTGGTTTCCCTTGGGATTTTCGTGTATACACGCAGGTTTACTGCGCACAGTCACATATACCCTGGTTTTTACCTTGTTGTGGAAGATAGTGGATTGCTGGGTGAATGCTGTTAGTTGCTGAGTCTCCTTTGGCACTGCCTGAGTCTATTAATACCTCTGTTTCTGACCAGAAACGTTTTTTTTAGCCTAAATTTTTTCTTTTAGAAAAGTTCTTGTCATGGCATCTTTGATTTTTTGTTTAAGATTAGTGCATTAGAGTCCTTTTGCCTTAGTGCTTTGCTGGAATGCTGTTTATGTGTGCTTGCAGAGTCTGGGGTGGGTAAAATCATTCTTTTGCTTTTTGTATCTCTTTATTTTCAAAAAATCCAAAAACATTTGTTTATCATCATGCATTGCATTTTGCACTTTGCATTGTACTTGCATTAGATCTAGATTTGCTTTGGAGTAATAGTTAGGAATTCATATAGAGAAATTTGCATTCAGCATTTGAAGAAGAAATTGTGCATTCACGTAGTACGCATACCCTATTTTCATGGACACAATGCATTTGTATTGATTGTTAGGTGTGCATTTTACTTCTTGTTGCGTCATAACACCATTAGTTGCACGACCATATCCTATTTTTGTGTAATAAAGCCAACTAAAATCAACGCTAAATAAAATGAATTACACTCTTTTCTTTTCTAGGGTGCACCAACAAGCTTAGGTTTTAGGATCTTGGAATAGTTCATTGAAAGTTAATTGTCCAAGATCACTAAACAACAACAACTAGGTGTCTGTCCAGGGAGTGTGTGAAATCCTTGGTATAACCAGCATTGTCAGGAAGCTCCTCTCAAAAGGGAGTCAAGCACTAGGCAGTGTGAGCGGTTGTTGATTGGGATAACCCCTGGTCGAGAACTGTGCAGCACCGGCGATATAGCCAGGATTGTATTCGTATCTAGGGGCTCTTTCGGGAGTTTCGGGCTTTGCTACCCTTCCCATACGGTCAATCCCGCCTGCGACTGTCCGCCTGAGCATTGATTATATTGAGGTGACCTTAGTGACCTTACCTAGGATATCGAGGGGGTACGTGTAGAGGTTATTCTGCATGTGTCCCAGCCAAGTTTGGGTCGGACATCACAGTCGCTTTACGCTTTGAAGCTGAGGGCCACAATAATTGGTTTCGAACCTCTGCTTGTGGTGACAAGGGCCTCTCAAGCCTCTCCTAGGCGAGACATACCGGCCACATTCGGGAGCTCACTTATCCAGCCCTTGTTTGCTTGCTTTTGGCTTTAGATTTTATAGTGATTGCTCTATGCACGCTAGTTGACCTAGGGTTGATGTAAATAGAGATTCTTTGCTTTTTGTTGAGCCATTGTGGATTCGGGTACAGTTTCGCGCCATTCTCGTCAGTTAGTAGGACTTCCACCTTCCACTTGTCCTCCTCCTTTGGGAGAGGGGCCTAGACTGTCCAAGCAGACTATGTCACACACTGATTCACACACCATGGAGGATCATTCAGAGACTATTCCTGAGCCACCTCCTCCCATTCGTATTGATGATGGGGAACTTACTCCTACGTACGATCCTTCACCTAACCTAGCTGAGTTTGGTCCTGTGATTTCCCAGATAAGATCTTTGCATGATAGACCTACTCACCCTAGGGCTGATTCCCCATTGACACGTTACCGGTATGGAATGCCGGAAGAGGCCGAGACTCACTTTAACCCTCCTAGTACTAGCTATGGTAGTTATGCTACGACTGGTTTTCCTATGCACGATTTGACATTTCATGTTGAATCTGATTTTGAGCCGAGCACTATGCCTGGGGGCAATCCCATGCCTTACCTTGCGGAGAGGTTTGGGAGTACTAGTCACATTGCACCTTCCATCCCAGTGGTGGAAGCTCCATCTTATATACCTCCTAGGCCTAGAGTTAGTGATCCGATAGGGATACCAGGTTCTAGACGAGTGACGATAGGCACTAGTACATTTCTTCTTACAGAGATTCCTTTGTCCTCGATTTCGAGTTCTTCAAATGTAAACCCTCCACCTTACTCACGTGGTCCTTCAAGTTGGCACGTAGCTACGAGTCAAATCCGTACTGCGATTACTAGACCAATTGTGTCTCAAGCCTACATACCACCCGTGGTTTCAGGATGTTATGTTCATGTTCCTAGAGGTCAGATTGCTACTTCCCCGACATATATCCCTACTTCCGGTATATATATTCCTACTTTCGGAATGTATATCCCTACCTATGGAGTGTCTCATGGGACATCTTAAGCGGTGACCTATGGACCCTATTATAGGATGCAGTATGGACAGGTCTCTTCACCTTACGGAGGTGGGTATTCACAACTTGCTTACTCTCCTAACTATGGCTTTGTAGCTCCTACTAGTCAAAGTCCACCTCATTATGGTACTTCCACGCCACCCTATACGGGTCATACAGGAGGAGGTCACTATGGCCAAGGTCATGGTGGTAATCAATCCTATATGAATCAGGGAGCGGTCCCTAGACCTCATCATCCTAGGCTCCCTTTCCTCGCGACACTTAATCTACCTGACTTATCAAGACTTATGAACGATCTTCTGGCTCATGACCTGGCTTGGCCGGGTGTCCCTACCAAGCTTCCTTCGGACATACCTAAGTTCGAAGGCAAACCAAGAGAGGATCCGAGTGAACACATTACGACATTCCACCTATGGTGCTCTTCCAATTCATTGCATCAGGACTCAGTTCGTTTGAGACTATTTCAACGCACCCTTACAGGGCCTGCGGTGAAATGGTATATAGAGTTACCTAGGGGTGCCTTTACTTTGTTCGATGATCTTGCGATGACTTTCCTTAATCACTTCCAACTACCAATGCGCTATGATGTTGGTACTGAACTCTTGTCGACATTTTGGCAAGATAAAGCCACCCATATTTTTGATCATATTCAGGAGTGGCGTAGACGGAAGAGATTAATTAAAGCCTTTATACCGCTGGAGTTCCTCCTTGAGTGGTTCCTCAAATATTTATTTCCATATATCGCGAAGGATGTTTCCACATCCGGAGTGCAGAATGAGGAACAAGCCATCTTTAGGGCACAGGAACTAGACTTGATCTATGCTCAATCTGGTTTGTTATATGAGATTATACCTAATGCTCCTCGTTCTAGTTTCGATCCCAAGGTCAAACCTGGACCACATGCCAACGGCATTGTGGGTAGTGCAAGTAAGAAACCTACAAGTTCGGTTGTGAAACAACTTCCTCAGTTGTCTATCAATCAATCTACCTCGGGACAAGCTATGACTTCGTCTCATCCTGCCCAAATGGCGAATGTACTTGCTGTGCAATCGTCCTACCAGAAGGGTAACCAGCAACCCGGACGGAATAGAAAAAAGGGTAAAAACAATAATAATAAGAAGGGTGGGAATAAGAATGAGAATGCCAATAATAATGACAAGAACAATAAAAATGCTGGGGGGGACAAGCAGAATAAACGTAAGGTTAATTTTCCTTGCAAGCTTTGTAAGGACGATCACCTCACTTACATGTGCCCTAGGATGGATGAAGCTTCGAAGTTCATAGCACAGGGCCCAGCTGTGTTAACAAACCCTTTACCACATAACCAAAATATGAACTCGAAGTCCCATGATCAATCTAGTGATGAAGATCCACCTGAAACTAGTGGTCGTGGGTGCATTAATATGGTCCGTGCCGCAAAAGTTGTGACGCATGCGAAAGATTATACTTCGTCACAACCCAATCCAGGCAAAGAACCTGATCCACCAGGAACCCCTTTGCACATTGAGAAACTTGTGGATAAACCTGAGGCTACACCTCGCATTCCTAAGGGGGTACTTAAGCGTTCGGTTCATAACCCAAATGCCCGAGCCGCCCATAATTATTCAGTTGTCGAGGATTTGGGCCATACTCCTTGTGCGATGTCTGCATTGGAAGTGCTTCAAAGTTGTTCGTCGCAAAGGAAGGATTTGCTTTCCACTCTTGGTGTGAATGGTGATGATTCTTCCTTAGTGATCAAATTTGAAACCACAGGACATCAGCCTCGCTTGCCCTACTATGTGTCCCTTTTGGTGCATGTAGAATGTCTTAATATGATCGTCAAGCGCACTGTGATTGACGAGGGCGCTGCTGCTTCTGTGATGTCTTTGTCTTGTTGGAAGGGTCTTGGTTCTCCTGAGTTGTCAAAGTCTATGACCATGTTAACTGCTTTTGATGGGAGATCGTTTAGGCCGCACGGTATCCTTCCTTCTCTTAAAGTATGTTTGGGAGGGAATACCATTGCGATAGAGGTCGAGGTGGTTGATGCGCCCCTTGACTACAATCTCTTACTGGGAAGGAACTGGATGTATAGTATGCAAGCCATTGCGTCTTCCGTGTTTCGCATTGTATGCTTTCCTCATAATGGGAAGATTGTAACGATTGATAAGATGGCATTCAAGAATCCGCCTGTTAGTGCATCTTCGGAAGCTTTGGTTCCGAAAGTCAAACATTCCCAGCCGGAAACTAGGAGTGTGGGTGTAGGCATGTATCTGTCCCTCATGGGAACCTTTAGTTGTCCTGCAACCATCCTCATGATAGGATCTAGTTTCGATGGTGCTTCAACGTCTACGAGATCGGTGCCTTTTTGTACAAGTCATATGGGAGATCCTTAGATTCTTCCTTCACCGAGTCCTTCAAGTGAGGCCATTGAGACGAGTGTGTCGTTGCCTACAGTCGTGATAGCTTACCAAGCTAATCTACAATCTACTGCAGAGCCTTGTTCTTCTTCTTCGTGGACAGAAGAGGAAGACCCCTATGTGCTGCCAACATGGGCAGTACAGTCTTCTCATGCCCATGACTGCCTTGATAAGGTTTTCCCTTCAGATGAAGCGATTATTGAGGCTATCTCGGGTGTTGAGCCACCTTGGGAGTAACTTCATCATAGATCATATTTCCTTCCAGAGCTTGACCTTTTGGAGCATGAGGATTATAGGGAGATTCTTAGTCTAAAATTTGGTAGACCCATGGTTCCATTAAGCTCTCTTGGTCAGATGGCTGATGGAAACATGGCGAACATATCGTCAACTATGCCTATCAACATTTCTCGCAATCCTGGTATAGTTGAGAATGTCTACATTGGGGCGGATTGTTCCCAAGATGAGATTCGAGAGTATACCGAGCTGTTCAAGGAATTATGTGACATTTTTGCTTGGTCTTACGATGAGGTGCCAGGGATTGACCCTCGGATTGTCAAACATGAAATTAAGACTTACCCCAACACTAAGCCTGTTCGACAGTGTTTACGCACAGTAAATCCTAGGAAAGAACCCGCCATAAAGGCAGAGATAGAGAAGCTATTGAAAGCTGGTTTCATCTATCCCGTTCCCTTGACAGAGTGGGTTTCAAATCCCGTTCCGATGGATAAGAAGCAGGGAGCGATCCGTATATGCACGGATTTTCATGATTTAAATCGTGCCTGTGCTAAGGATAATTTCCCCACACCATTTATAGATCAGATTTTGGATGAGTGTGCGGGTAGCGAGGTGTTCTCCTTTATGGACGGCTTTTCCGGGTATAATCAGATTCAAATTAAACCCGAGGACCAACATAAGACCGCATTTATTTGTCCTTAGGGAACATTTGCGTATCGAAAAATTCCTTTCAGCCTTAAAAATGCCGGAGCTACATTTCAGCGGGCGATGACCTTGATTTTCCACGATCTCAAGTCCATTATTGAAGTATTTTTGGATGACCTCGCTGCTCATTCTCACATGAGGATGCATCATTCTTATCACTTGAGATTGGTGTTCGAAAGATGCCGGCACTATGCTGTTATATTAAACCCTCATAAGTCCATCTTTTGCGTGAAATCAGGTCGTTTGTTAGGATTTATCGTTTCGAAAGAGGGTATAAGAGTCGACCCTTTGAAGGTTGAGGCAATACTTTAGTTGTCTTCCCCGCAAAATATTCGTCATCTTCAGTGTTTGCAAGGCATGGAAAACTTCCTACGAAGATTTGTTGTCAATTTCACCAATTTGACTAGAGGTTTCATGCGTCTCCTGAAGAAGGATACTCACTTTGAATGGGATGAGCGAGCCCAGGAGTCCTTCGATGCACTTAAGCGATCCCTAGCATCGGCCCCGGTGATTAGTCCTCCGGATTATAGCCGTGATTTCCTATTATATGTGGTCGCGTCTTTAGAGACGATTGGGATGGTTTTGGTTCAGGAGGATGAGGAGCTCCAGGAGCATGTCGTATATTATCTGAGCTGAAACCTTATTGACGCAGACATTCGGTATTCTCATGTCGAGAAGCTTGCCTTAGCCACCGTACATGTGGTGCAGCGTTTGAGACATTATATTCTCCTTCGCCAGACCTTGGTTGTTTCCCATGTCAATCCATTTCAATTCGTCCTCACACGTAGGATGATTGAGGGAAAATATAATAAATGGATTGTCATCCTGCAAGAGTTTGATCTCGAATTTGTTTCAGCAAAATTGAAGAAATCTTTAATCTTTGCAGAGCTCATATCGGATTTTTCGAGCGAGGCTGAGGAGTCGGTATGTGAAGATATGTTCATTGATGAACACATTTTCTTAATCTCAACGGCTGACCCATGGTACGGGGATATCATAGTATATTTGCAAACACAGAGGACCCCTTCTCACCTCTCGTGAGATGAACGACGTCGATTACGTCACGTCTCTAAGAACTACCTCATAGTGGACAATACTTTGTACCGCCGTGGAGTAGATTCCCTTTTAAGAACGTTGTTTAACTCACGATGAGGCTGAGGTAGTGCTTAATGATTTCCACGGAGGGGCGTGTGGTGGTCATTTATCTCGGCTTTCTACAGCTCAAAATATTTTGAGAGCAGGATATTTCTAGCCGTCGATCTTCAAGGATTGTATTGAAGCGGTCAAGAGGTGCCACCCTTGCCAGGTGTTCGCACGTAACATGTGCTCGAAGCCTGCCCCGTTACACCCTATTATCACCACCGGTCCCTTCACCAAATGGGGGCTTGATTTTATGGATTGCAACCCAACTTCGGCTGGGGGACACCATCATATCATAGTGGCTGTCGATTACTTCACGAAATGGGCTGAGGCAATGCCTACTGTAAAATCTGACGGTGAGATATCTGCTCACTTCGTATTCAACCAAATCATTTCTAGGTTCGAGATTCCAAGAGAGCTTGTCACTGACCATGGCTCGCACTTTCAGAACCGTATGATGGAAGAGTTGGCATCCAAGTTAGGGTATAAGCAAGAGCACTCCTCTTCTTACTATCCTCAAGTGAATGGACAGGTTGAAGCAGTGAATAAATCACTTAAGTCCATTCTCCAACGAACCATCGCACAAAGCAAGACAAATTGGCATATTATGATGTACCCTGCTTTGTGGGCATATCGAACTGCGGTAAATACTGCCATTGGTTTTTCTCCATATCATCTTGTTCATGGAGTGGAGTCGATATTGTCGGTTGAATGCAAGATTCCTTCGTTGAATTTAGCCGTGGAACTCTTACCAGACACTTCTCCTTTGGAGGAGCGTTTGGTTCACCTTAAGCAACTCGATGAGCAGCGTAGAGATGCCTTGGTGACTCTAGAGATTAATAAGCGTCGCGTAAAGGCCCAATACGATAAGTCTGTCCATCCGAGAGTGTTTAGTGAGGGAGACTTGGTCCTTTTGTGGGATCAATCGAAAGAACCCTTGGGGGCAGGTAAGTTCAATCCTATGTGGCATGGTCCTTACGTGGTCAAGTGTGTATTAGAGAAGGGTGCCTACGAGTTAGTGGATTACGAAGGGACGGACTTGGCGGAGCCTAGAAATGGGCTCTATCTTAAAAAATACTATGCATGATCTTTAGCCAAGGATGCTTGTTGTATATTATTGTACAGCTTTTTTGCATAGTTAGGTCTTGTTTATCATGATCGGGTTTGTGATTAGNTTGGGCTTTGAAAGCCACCACCATATACACGGTAGTACAAAATAGATACACTCCCAGGTGTCTAGTCCTGTGGAGGTGGATGAGGGTTGTGATCATGATATGTCACCACGGCTCTAGCTAGCTGCCGGACTAAATGCACCCATGCGCTTGGTACACCCACCACCTGTCTCTGCATAGCCTCAGGAAAGTCCTCAACTTGTGCCATGGGAATCCTGTGAGTCAGTCGCCCGAAGTTGGTATGGATGCTTTGGAGTGTTTGCTCCGCATCCACACTGGTGATATCATCTCCTCTTCCCCTCCGTCTATGACGTGGGAAGCCCTCTGGTCATCGTCGTCCCACATCTGCACATGAATGGTAGATGTCATTATGTATTGTCACCCAAAACCATGTCTTTTTTATTCCATTAATCAATAAAACACAAAAAAATTAAATAATTCAAAATTTTTAAAAAGACTAAGGGTCGAGATTCGTTACCTATGTCTCCATATGATGATCCTGGTGGTAATGGCATGTCCGGATCCCCCCAGAAATCTATCCCTGCATAAGGGTAGTCCTCTATGGCAACAATTTGTCGTCGCCACCATGGAAAAAAGTCTGCTGGATAAGGGTTGGCCACCCTACCACCCCCTAGTCTGCGCATCGCGTCTGCCCAACGTCGTTGGGCCGGATCTCGAACCCCGTGGAGAGGAACATCCACTCTAGGGCTCAATCCTGGAACATGCTCGAAGAAAAACATGCTCAAGATGCTGCTGAACCCGAAGTTCTGTATCCTACGTGCCTCGCACTCACTGAGCTGATGTTTCATGTTGCTCAGTAGGGAAGTGCTCCAGTCATAGATGGTCGGTGTCATGCACTCCACCACATAGAACATCAGTGGCCGAGAGGCCTGATGGAGTGATGCTAAGCCTGATATCCTTCCCAGTGTCAGTAGTATGGCCTTTAGGCCTAGCAACTGTATAGCGTTGGTGGGAACTTGGCTCCCCACCTTCTCCGTCTCTGGGTAGTGGTACACATCTATGTACTCGTCGATAGTAAGCCCATGACCTGGCCCTCCTCGGGCATGAAGGTTCACCATCTCACCTCGCCATGATAGACCTATGATAAAGTAGATATCCTCCACCTCAATGGTGAGGGACATGTCATCTAGCCGGAAGGACTCTGAGTCTGGATCCCAACAGTCTACCAGCATCTAGAGTAGCCCTGGTTTGGCCCTCAGGCCACCTAGGCACCAAAACTTGTAGAGTCCACATCTTATTAGAGCCTCTTGAGACATTCTGTCAGCCCTTACTGCTTCCTCTACGTCACCATGCTCGCATTCTCATCACTCTAGCACCATCCTGCATGAGAAATAGACCAAAATGTCCATTAGATTCATGTAAATCCTTATGCGCGGCGTCATACACGGCTATTTTGAAAACAGCAGCGTATGTATGCGGTTTCCAGTCCCTTTTCCGCATATAGCCAGCCCTATACGCGGAAAAAGCCTCGATACCCGCGTGGGCCGCAGCGCTCATGTAAGCTTGGCCTTTAAAAACTCATTTGACCATGAAAACTTGTAAAAATTGTATTGAAATGCAAGCAGAGAACATGAGTAAATACCTGGAAGAGACGGTTGTGAATTCCGCCGGCTGGATCTCCTGGAATTTGCAGTTGAATATCAGAGCTCCAATGGGTAAAAGTTTCAAATGATTTCTATTTTTTACTATTTATAGAAAAAATTTCAAATATTTGAAAATTTTTACCCCCTTTCCTATAGTTTTGACCATTTCTAACCATTTTGGACCGTTTCTGACCTAATCTGTGATGTAGAAGACCGTTTTCAGCACCATTTTAGCCTTTGGATTGACATGTTCATACTGATCTCAGGTATAACATCTATACTGGCATATAGGTTAGGTTCACCATCGTTTGCATTTTGCATGACCTTATGACCATGTCACTATATCCTTAGGTACGAACCCACTCTATTATGTCACGGAACCTTCTTGCTGCTATAGAAGTGGCATGATATGAGTGGTAGAGCCTCACCTTACATTGGTACCCTAGTTAGCGCCTTATTTGCATTTGGTGCCCATGCCGATGTTTCCCCCTTTAGGGTGTGGGAGTCCATTGTATAGTATTGCCATGACATTTAGCAAGAGCTTCATACTCCTCTTGATCTTATGTTGGCCGTGACCCCCCGGAATCCCTTGTATCAAGTTGTGGATGCATTATCATGATATTTTCCTGCCGTATTGAGCTTTATGCCGGCTCCCCTGACATTGCGTTTCAGCCATATAGCCCGAGCTTGTCTCATGTCTAGCCATGCAGAGCCTTTCTTTATATCCTTCGCAGCTTGATTCCCTTTTTTACCGGGAGGGGATTTTCCCCCGAGTGTCAATATCCTACACATGTATCCTTGCATTGAGCATAGGTATGTTCCACTGCTTGGAACTAGTTTGTTTGCCCTCATGACACTCGTCTCCTCCTAGTTTGTAACTATAAAGCTAGTTTATTCTTTTTTCAAGATTTTCAAATAACTGAAAAAGATCAAAAAAATCAAAAAACCAAAAATCCGGACAAGAAAAGATATTATCTTTGGTAGCTGTCGAGTCGTGTCGCCTTCGAACAAAGCACTATATATCACATCCATTGGTTGGGTTATAGTTTGACTTTAGGAGTTGTACTCGTTTATCTGAGTTTATCTCCATCGACTGGTTAAGCTTCCAGTCCCTATGGAGCCTCTATTGATGCCTCCTTCGTCATAGAGTTGTCCCAGTTTGTATATCGAGTCTATGTTGCCTTCATTCAGTCACCATACGCCGTTATGATCTTGTTCGAAGGAAGTTGAAACCTGAGTCGGCCATTCCTCAGTTATCTTGACTTTACATGTCGGTCATTCCTGGTACAGTTACTGGTTTTTGCACCTTATGATCGAGTTCTTCCATATTATACAACCTTGCTAAGTACCTCATGTTGGATGATGGGGGATGCCCTAATGCCTTCCTTCCAGCGGATTTCATCCCATCGACTTCAGATCATTTATTCTGGGATTGGAATCTAGAGTCATTTTGAGTGCCTTGAGACTTGCAATCATCAGTGGCAGGTTCTCTCACCATCAAAAGTTTTGGGAATACATCAATGTCCCCTGATCGATGGATTCTCTCAAGTGTTCGACCTCAACACATTTATTCACACTTGTTAGTTTGCACTCTAGTACCTTGATTCCCATTTTCATTATTGGTGGGTGATCTCGCGTCTGTTAACGGTATACATCAATGACCGGTAATCAAACGATGGACTACTATGTTCGACCTCGACACCTCTATTCGCATAGTAGGACATGTACTTGTAGCGGTTTGTGTAGAAGACCTTCCAGATTGGTGGCATCCACTATATGCTACCTCCTTGATCGTGCCAGTGTTCATGAGATTTCAGCTCTCGTGACTTGTTCCAGTATATGTCAGACATTTCCAGCCACTATGGAGATTTTGATCTGTTATATATCTTCATCCTTTGTGGAGATTTTGGCCCTTTGCATATCCTCATCATGGAGATTCTAATCTATATATATTGTACATGGCGATGACCACATATGTGTTATCATGTTTCATGCCTATTCATGGCCATTGTACTCTTATGTATCCGGGACTCCTATATGTATTTGCAGTTATATGCAGAGTTGTATTATGGTATTATGCTGATTGGGTGGCTGGTCTTCCATTTGGGTACCTTCATCACTTCACTTCTGGGATGGACTTATAATGTATTTCGGCCATCGTATAACCCCTCTGATCTCATACATTAGGGGGCATCTGTTATAGCGGATTTCACCACACTAGGTGAATCACACATTGTATGGCCTTCCTCTGTCCCGCTGAAGACTCATTAGCCCCTATGGACCACTTTTTGTCTTGTGATGTATCCTTGACCATCCCTAAAAACATAAGAAAAATGATATACGCGGCCTTTTCCCCGATAACCGCGTACATACGCGGATATTCCCTCTATAGTCGTGTACATCGGGATGTGTGCATAATCCAAAACCTTTTGGAGAATTCCTTGACTTGGATCCGACTCATATGACTCCCGGCCTTCCATATGCCTTGAGATCGCACGGATTCGACCTTTCAGTATCCATTTGAAAATCTATATAAGGAACCCATTGAGACATTGAAAGCATAAGAGAGAATTGAGAGTAACGAAACTATAGTCCATTGTTGCAAGAACTTATGCTTGAGTCTGCATCCCTTTGTCCCTTGGAGCACTATTGTGTTCTTCCCAAGCTTTCCTTTTGCTAGTAAGCTTGCTATCGAAGTGATGGAGGATTGAGGTGGTGGAGGCCCAAGTGGGGGATTTAGTTTCTCCGATTCGTAGACGTGCCGTCAGAGGTTGTCACTTGTAATCTCTAATTCATATTAATATAAATATCTTTTCCTGTCCAGTAATATGTATTTGAATGAATATTGTATCCATTGGAATATGTCAAATTCTTTTACATTATTGATTATATATGCTAGAATAGATCTAACACCATGAAATATAGTATGCTTGTATTGTTTACTTGTTGTTGAGGACGTGCTATAACAATTCAAGCTGAAGATTGGAAAGCTCAACGGGGATCTACTTCAACCGTCCGGAATAAGGTACGAGGTTCGATCCTTTAGTGTTAGATGTTTGTATTTCTATTGCATATTGGGAAAGATTGATTTCTGGAGTCTAGCTGTCTATTGTGGTACCCCAAGCCATAGGAATTTCTCTCCGTAACAGTGGGTGTGGGCATGTATCCTTCTCTCATGGGAACCTTTAGTTGTCATGCACCCGTTCTTATGATTGGGTCTACTATTGGTAGGGCTTTGACCTCGTTGAATTCGGTCTCTTTTCACACCTCTCATATGGAGGATCCTTGGATTCTTCCTTCACCGAGTACTTCGAGTCATAATTCTATACATGTGGAGACAAATGTGTCATTTCCTGCAAAATTGGTGAGGTATCAAGCTAATCTTGTTCATGTTGTAGAGCCTAGTCCTTCCTCTTCACGGATGGAGGAGGAGGACCCTTATGTGTTGCTTTCTTGGGCAGTAGAGTCATCTCACTCTCAAGACTTCCTTGATGATATTTTTCCATCTGATGAAGCTATTCTTGAGGCTATATCTATGATAGAACAACCTTGGGGAGAGCTGCGCCATAGATCGTATTTCCTCCCTAAGCTTGATCGTTTAGAGTGTGATGAATTTAGGGTGATTCTAAGCAAGAAATTTGGTAGCCCCATGGTCCCATTAAGCTCTCCTAGTCAGATTGTTGAAGGGAACATGGATAACATGTCACCAACGATACCTATCAACATTTCTTGTGATCCTGGTAAGATTGAGAATGTTTACATTGGGGCAGATTGTTCCCCCGATGAGATTAAGGAGTATACCAAGATTTTCAAATAATTTCATGATTTTTTTTCTTGGTAATACAAGGAAATGTCGGGAATAGACCCTCGCATTGTCGAACACGAAATAAAAACCTATCCGGATGCAAAACCGGTTCGAAAACGTTTACATGTTGTGAATCCTAGGAAAGCACCCGCTATTAAAGCAAAGATAGAGAAATTGCTCAAAGCTGGTTTTATCTATCTCGTTCCCTTGACAGAGTGGGCTTCAAATCCCATTCCAGTGGATAAGAAGCAGGGAGCGATCTGCATATGCACTGATTTCCATGATTTAAATTGAGCCTGTCGTAAAGATAATTTTCCTACACCATTTATGGATCAAATTTTGTATGAGTGTGTAGGAAGTGAGGTTTTTTCTTTTATGGATGGATTTTTTGGATATAATCAGATACAGATTAAACCCGAGGACCAACATAAGACTACATTTATTTGTCCTTGGGGAACTTTTGCATATCAGAAGATGCCCTTCGGCCTTAAAAATGTCGAGCTACGTTTCAATGGGCCATCACCTTTTCCTTTCATGATCCCAAAAATATTAATGAAGTGTATTTTGATGATCTAGATGCTCACTCAAGTTTGAGAGTGTTTCATCCTTATCATTTACGATTGGTTTTCGAAATATGTCGTCATTATCAAATTCAGTTCAATCCTCACAAGTGCATCTTTTGTGTGAAGGTTGGTCATTTACTAGGATTCATCGTGTCTAAGGAGGGTATTAGAGTCGATTCCTTGAAGGTTGAGGCAATACTTCAATTGTCTCCCCTGTGTAACATTCGACATCTTCAATGTTTATAAGGTATGGCAAACTTATTGCAAAGGTTTGTAGTCAATTTTTCCAATTTGACTAAAGGCTTCATGCATTTGTTAAAGAAAGACACCCCTTTTTACTGGGATGAGAGAGTCTAGGAGTATTTCGATGCTCTTAAGAATGCCTTGGCATCGGCCCCCGTGCTTAGTCCACCATACTATAGCCATGACTTTTTTATTTATGTAGTCATGTCTCAAGAGATGGTTGGTGTGGTATTGTTTCAAGAGGATGAGGAGCTCCATGAGCATGTCATATACTATCTTAGCTGAAACCTTATTGATTTGGAACTTCATTATACCCATGTTGAGAAGCTAGCCTTAGCCACCATCTATGTGGTTTAGCGTTTGATGCATTACATCCTCCTTCACCAAACTTTGGTTGTAGCTCACATCAATCCATTTCAATTCATCCTCACCAAAAGGATAATTGGGGGAAAGTATAATAAATGGATTGTGATATTGCAAGAGTTTGATCTCGAATTTATTTCAGCAAAGTCGAAGAAATCATTAATTTTTTCTCAGCTCATATCGGAGTTTCCAAATTTGCATGAAGAAGAGGTTCATGAGGATTCTCTTATTGATGAGCATATCTTTCTCATCTAAACCATGAACCCTTGGTATGGGGATATTATTGTTTATTTACAAACATTGAAGGTTCCTACTCACCTCTCATGAGATGAGCATCGACGACTACGTCAGGTAGTGAAGAACTAACTCATAGTGGATGATACTTTATATCGCCGTGGGGTTGATTCCATTTTACATCGTTGCTTAACTCATGAGGAGGCTTAGGTCATGCTTAATGATTTCCATGGAGGGGCGTGTGGTGGTCATTTATCTGGTATTTCTACAGCCCAAAAAATTTTGAGAGCGGGTTATTTTTGGCCATCCATATTTAAAGATTGCGTTAATCTGGTCAAGAGGTGCCACCCTTTCCAAGTGTTTGCACATAATACACGTTCTCATCTGGCCCCTTTGCATCGTATTATCACCGCCGGTCCCTTCACCAAGTGGGGGGTTGACTTTATGGATTGTAACCCAGCTTTGATTGGGGGGCACCATCATATTATTGTGGCTGTGGATTATTTCACGAAATGGGTAGAGGTTATGCCCACTATCAAATCCGATGGTGAAACAACTGCGCATTTCGTATTTAACTAGATTATCACCCGGTTTGGCATTCCGAGGGAGCTTTTCATTGACCATGGTAGGCACTTTCAGAACAAAATGATGGAAGAGTTGTCTTCGAAGTTAGGGTATAAGCAAGAGTATTCCTCTTCTTATTACCCTCAAGAGAATGGACAGGTTGAAGCAGTGAACAAGTCACTTAAGTCCATTCTCCAACGAACCATCGCATAGAGCAAGAATAATGTGCATATCATGTTGTATCCTACATTGTGGTCCTATAGAACCACGGTCAAGAATGCCATCAGTTTTTCTCCCCATCATCTTGTGCATGGGGTGGAGTCATTATTACCACTTGAATGTGAAATCCCTTCTTTGAAGCTAGCTATGGAGCTTTTACCAGAGACTTTTGCATTGGACGAACGTCTGGTCCACTTGGAGGAGCTTGATGAGTAGCATCGAGATAATTTAGTGGCTCTTGAGGCTCTTGAGGTTAACAAGTGTTGCATTAAGGTCCAATATGATAAGTATGTCCATCTTAGGAGATTTAGTGAAGGTGACTTGGTCCTTTTGTGGGATCAACCTAAGGAACCCTTGGGGGAAGGAAATTTCAACCCGATGTGGCATGGTCCTTCTGTGGTTAAGCGTGTCTTAGAGAAAGGCTCCTATGAGTTGGTGTATTATGAAGGGACATCCTTGGCAGAGCCTAGAAATGGACTCTATCTTAAAAATTACTATGCATGATTTTCAGCCAGGGTTGACTTTTTGTATATTGTTGTACATTTTTGCATTGCATAGTTAGGTCTTCTTATGGTTATCAGGTTTGTTGATTAGATTTCATTTTTTATGGAAGATGTCGATAAATTCTTCCATTTACATAGGATTCGTTGATGGTGTTAGCCACCACACTCAAAACGAAGCTTCGGCTACTTGGGTGATCTATACTCCTATGGGTCAAGTGTTGTCTTCGGGAGGCGTATGTTTACGGCCTTCGTCGAACAATGTTGTTGAATATAGTGTTGTGATTGAGTTATTGCGGGATGCCATTTCACATGGTGTTCATTCTCTTGAGGTACATATTGATTCGCAATTAGTGGTCTCACAACTTAATGGCTTGTATCGTATTAGGGATCTGACATTGTTACGAATTGCTAGAACAACAATTTGAGAGTATAACATACATTCACCTTCCAAGACATTTTAATCAAGTTGTTGATTCATATGCTAACTATGTACTAGATTGGAATTTGTTCCACAGACCATAAGCATTTCACAAACACATTTTACACATGTAAACAAAATAAATAATCGATCATCATAAATATTTTTCATTAATTCCAAAAAAGTGATGTCGTAATACATAAGTGTCATATACAAAATCGGGGCTTCTGAGCCACCAAAATATACTACACGGTCATACAAAATATACACCTAGGTATCTAATCCTGAGGTGGAGGGTGCTAATCACGGTAGCACATCGCAGCTCTAGCCGTGCGAAATAATCGAACCCATGCCCGTGGTACCCCAACCACCTGGCGCTGCATAGCCTTAGGAAAAGCCTCGACTTGCGCCATGGAAATCCTATGTGTTAAGTGAACGAAGTTTGTGTGAATGCTTTGGAGCATCTGCTCCACATCCACACCCATAATACCATTGCCTCTTCCCCTTCGTCGATGATGAGGAAATCCTTCTAGTCATCATGGTCCCACATCTGCATGTACATGACAGAGTTTCATTATGTGTCGTTACACCAAAAACATGTATTTTGATTTCACATATCAAAAAATACAAAAAAATTTAATAACTCAAAAAAACAAAAGTGAGTTGGGATTCATTACATATGTATCCATATGTTGATCCTAGTTGTAGGGCCATATCCAGATCTCTGCGGAAGTCTATCCCTGCATAGGGGTAGTCATATATGGCGATGATCTGTCTTCGCCACCAGAGGAATAATTCTGTTGGATAGGGATTGGATACCCTTCCCCCTTCCAGTATTTGCATGACATGGGCCCAGAGTAGTTGAGCCTGATCCCTAACTCCATGTGGATCAATTTCAACTCTAGGGATTAGCCCCAGTACCCTCTCAAAAAAGAATGCACTTAGTATGCTGTCGAAACCAAAGTTCTATATCATGCCCATATTGTAGTCACTGAGTTGTTGCTTCATGTTGCTTAGCAGCGAGGTACTCCAGTCATATATTGTAGGTCGTGTGCACTCTACTGCATAGAACATCATTGGCCTTAAGGCCTGGTGGAGTGACGCTAAACCTGCGATCCTGCCCAATGCCAATAGTATGGCTTTCAGCCCCAGGTTCTGAAATGCGTTTGTCGGGTTTTGACTCCCAACCTTCTCTGTATCGGGAAGGAAATACACATCTATGTATTCCTCTATAGTTAGCCTGCCTCCTGGCCCGCGGGATCCGAGGTTCACCATCTCCCCTCACTGGGACAAACCTGTGATAAAATATATGTCATCAACCTTGATGTTGAGTGACATCCCATCCAACTGAAAGGTTTTAGAATCTGGATCCCAGTGGTCTACTAGAAGCTGGAGTAGCCTTGGCTTGGATTGTAAGCTGCCAAGGCACCAAAATTTCTACAACCTTATTGTAGCTGCAACTATTTTCCCCAAAAAAATTAATTTTAGGGTCCCCCCTTATCTTTTTAGTTTTTAGAAAACTTAAGGAATCTCATGACTTCACAAACATTTTCCTAGGATTTGATTTTTGAAACAATTTGAAGTTTTGTTTTCTTATATCGGATGCATAGTTGGCTGTATTTCTGATGCATCAGATACACAATTTACTAGCCCCCCGATATTCCCATCGGGAGCATTTCAAGTTTTGTATCCGATATATCAGATGTCATTTCTCCTTTTGTATCAGAATTTGTTTGTCGATCTACCGAAAACTTAGTCTGGAGCAATTCCAATGAACCAAGTCTCCATTCATTTATTGTCTTACAATCTTCGATTAAGTTTGGGATTCCCGCCATATCGATCGTGTCCTGTGGAATGTACCAGAAGCTTAGTTATTTTGCTGGCCGATGTTGCGGAGGCTCATTACCAAATCCCTCTAAAGCATTCCCCTATTCGTCACCGATACTGGGGTGTGTTAGTGATTTTGACTTTCGATAATGGTTTCAGACGCTTCAGTGTTTTCCATCCAATATCTCGGATATGATCTACCGAATCAATCTGATGTTTCGGGTCTTCTCACAATTCCCTGTCCGATGTTGACTTAACACTTTTATTTCCCGCCCGTTTAACCTCTCCCTCTCATGGTCAAGCTTATAAGGCCGTAAAGGTTGTTGTTTTAGTCATTGTCTATTGCCCATTTGGAACCGCACAGTTGTCGATTGTCTGAATGACTCGTGTACCGGTGGAGGTCATTTTTGTCCAAGCCATCCACGGATTTTTTTACCAGGTAGGATCTACCTGTTGGCAGTCAGCAACAACCCCTTCATTTTTCATTGAGATGAAGGGAGATCAGCTCTCTTTTATGATTTACCTATTAATAATTATAAAAGAGTGCCTTCAAAATCCTCGATTCTGAAGGTACTCTCAATTGTAGAAGAATCAAATGACATATTAGAAGTTGATGAAAAAAATTTCATAAACTTGATAATTAGCAACTGTCAGTTTCATAAATTGTATATATAATCAATTCTATCAGTAATTAATTTACCTGATTATATATGTTGATTTAAGAGATTTGAAAGGATAGTATGTTATTTGGTGTTTAAAGAAAACACATTTCGAATTCGTTTGAAGCTGGTTATTGATAAGATATTATAAGTTTTTATAATCCCTAGAACTAAAGGTGAATTATTAAATTAAAATTATTATTAGACCTAAAAGTTCACATTCCATATCTAACTTAATATCATATCATTATTTTGTAAAAATTGTGTATATATATAGCTAGTGAAAAAGAAAATAAATGAATATCATTTTGAAATCTTCATATTTCATAGTTTTATAGCTTTATGTCCTATCAAATTTGATTTGGAATATTAATGGATGGAATTTTGTAAAGTTTTAAAACTATATTTGAAAATGAGACTTTATGTATATACATGGCTTAAGTGTTAATTCGGATCATTAGTTAGTTGTATTGCAAAAACATTAGGGTTTACTATTTTTAAACACCATATCGTCATATTAATAAACACAACCACCTTTCACGTATAATCTAGAGTAAATCTTCAATTGACCATTTTTATGAAGAGACATGACTCATATGGCTGATAAATAACACCTGTTACTTAAATCGCTATGTTGGTATAAATTTTTGGTTAACACCTTTCGTTTTATTGACAGTTGTGAATGTAATAATGGAATCGTATCAGCAGGATTTAATGTTGTATATGACTGATAACCATTCCATTTTATGATGCTGTACGAGCTCATCATGCCAAATCGCATGTAATTAATGTATTGATTTATGATTCATGAATCGAATGATCCTTCCATTCCATTTTATGATGCTGTACGAGCTCATCATGCCAAATCGCATGTAATTAATGTATTGATTTATGATTCATGAATTGAATGATCCTTGATATGAAGAATTGGTTAAGAGTTACAGTTAGTCGTGGCTAGTCATGCATTTATCATAGCAAAACACTGGCTGTAGTATTCATTATCTCTAAATTTGGTTAAAATGGCCAAACTTAGAGCCCTCATCTCTGTCAGGTATGAAGCATGTGAGTATTTGACATTTCACATCATGTCTTATACCTAGGTGCCTATCCCTTCCCTCTTCACGACTCCATTCATTTCATTTCATATTCAGGATAATAGTGAGGAAGCCATGGCTCCGCTTAGTCGTTTTGAAATCTTAGGGTCAGAGCTTGTTGAAGCCGATGAGAAAGTTTCCCTAATATTTGAAAAGATTGGATGGGGGCAGTTCTTCAGGTGCTTTAGTGGCCATAACGTGGAGGTTACCAAACAGTTTGCTTCGAATTTGAAAGAAAACGTAGCACAGGTTGGAGATTTCAAGTTTATCATTGATGAAGATAAAATTGCAGAGGCTACGAAGCTTCCACAAACTGGAGAGCGATGGTTTAAAGGTGGGAAAGTGAACAAGAAGAAATGTCAGTCCTTGCTGTTTCCCTTGCCATCCAATGCAAAACTGAAGATTGGGGTTTCGGTTAAGTTTCTAAAACCAGAATGGTGAGCATTCTATGAGATCTTGGTCAGGTACGTATCATGTGATGGACGATTCTCTCACCTGCATTATTATCACCTACGACTACTGTTAGCATTAAAAGGCTGTAAACTTAATCTCCCCTTTTACCTATTGCAAAGTCTAAAGAAAATGGCTCATTCGGTTCAAACTACCATATGTAATCCTGATAGAAGTCTGTTCCATCATGGCCTAGTCAAAATTATAATACAGCATCAACTGTCTCTTAATGGTAAATCGTGGGATGAGTTTTTAATTGAATGTCAATTAGGGCCAACTCAATATTGGCCAAACCCTCCCCCAAAGACTCGTAGGAAACACAAGGCTACAGTAAAATCTGAAATTTGTGATGTTTATAAAGTTGAATCCAAGGATAAAGAGCTTCAGGAAGCAAATACACCCATAAACACTTGTATTTATGATGATGGGGTCGTGAATGTAGCTCCCTGTTTCATTGAGATAACCTTGAACCAATCCCCATCTGATAAGTGCTTTAGTATACCTGCAAAGGCAGAGGGCAAGTTAACCAAAAATGAAGATGTTAATGTTATTGAGTATGGAAACCCCCCTGAGCTGTATACTCCTCGTAAACATGGTGATGAGTCCATGCATAAACTAGAACAACTAGTGCAGGTGTGCTGTGACAGAGGGGGTTTTGAATCAAAAAATATTGTGTTTTTCTATACGAGGAGAATTACTAGAAGCATGAATAATACACCTATAGCTTCTGTTCCTATGGCCACTCAACAGAGTACTCATCCAGTGACTGTCCATCTTGAGGACGATGCTCCATTGTTGGTTCCCGAAACTACTCATTTGGATGAACCTACGCGTACAGAGAATAATAATGAAAAATTGGCTAAAGACATTACAGAATCGTGTAAGGCAGAAGCTGCTCCATCGTGTATGGACGCCTATGGTTCAGGCGCCGAGCCATCTTTTATGAGCTTTCCATCACCTAGTCAAGACATAGATAATCTATATTCTTCTCAAGCAAATGATTCATGTCATGACAAGGAGGAAGAAACGCTCCAACAGGTCCTTTACAGGGTGTATGAGACCAAAATTATAGAATTGAAAAATGAACTTAAATAGTGTCAAGCTAATGCAGCTTTGAAGGAGGTGGAAAACAAGACGTTCAGAGAAGAATTATTAAACTGGATTAACAGATGGAAGGAAGTGAACATCAAAAAGAACCAATACAAGAAGGAAAAAAAATCAATGATAGGTACAAATCAACATTTTCTTGAACAAGTAGAAAGGTAAAAGCTAGTGATCATCAGGCTCAAAGCCAAACTAGCCGAAGCCAGAAGAGTGGTCAATTTACAAAATAGAACCTGATGATTATTTCCATTTTTCAGTTATTTGGTTTATCTCTCTATCAACAGGTAATAAAATCTTTTTTGTGCATGACTGTAAAATCGTAGATTTTACAGGCACGCATATAAGTTATAGTTTTTGTTGGGACGCGCACCTTAACAGTCACTAGTTTTGGTAACTCCGTGGTTTTTATGGAAGCTTGTAAGCAGAGTTGCGACTCAAAATAGTCTTAGGGGTGTCGGGGTTGAGTCAAAGCCCTCTTTTTTGTAATTGTCCACAAATTTCGGGTGTAATCCCATGATTTTGTAATAGTGCACTTGTATAAATAGGCACTCATGTAAAGATGTCGAGGGTATCTAATGAAATGAGGATCATCTGATGCGAAGAAGATAGATCTAATTTTTGGGTTTTAAGGTCTAGTCCTAGCTGTGTGCATGGACGACCTCTACAGCTGTGTGTGCAGAGGGTTTTGTAAGGAAAGGAACTGCAGCTGAGTGTGCAGCTTAGAGATTTTAAAAAATGAACTGCAGCTAAGTGCACAGTTAGACTTTAAGGGAGGATCTGCTGCTGAGTGTGCAGATCAGAACTATTGTTTTGTAAGAAGTGGAATAAAAGCATAGTTTTATGGACATAGCCCCTACACTGGGGGTGAACCACGTTATATCTTGTGTTGTGGTTCTTTTGTGTTGTTTCTGTTATGGTTTTATTTTATGCATTGATAAGTAGATAATTTATAAAGTAAGATAACTGTTAATATTAACTTCGCTGTGAATTCCCAGTTAAGGGTTAAGCAAGAAACATATTTTATCTAACTATGAAGCTAATTAAGTGAATGTCGAAGCTCTGTTTGGTATAAATATTTGTAGTTAAGGCTAAAGGTACAGTAATATCCATCTTCTGCTTGCAGAAACCTGGTTCTGCGGCACCCCATAGCTGTTGCGGGTGAGACTGCAACATGTTGGGCATGTTGTTCCTGAAAGGGACAACACTGTGGGTCTGTTTGTTGGTGCGAAGTTAATGGTATAAACCCGGGTCTGCCCTATAGCCCAACAAATTGGTTCTATTGCCAGTTGAACTCAGTATCTTCTTAAGAGGGATCTACGTCATACCTGGAGGGCTATGTTTTGGAGGCCCTTAGTAAAAGAAATCGGTGATTGGATTGAAGAGACCTATTTGAAATTTACTGAACAAGAAAACAAGGATCCCCATTGTAGCTCAGACGACTTCTTGCAAAGGTACCTCTTTTAGCAAAGATGAAAGGCAGTTATTCAAAGGACCAAGGGGTAAGTACCTAAATTCATTTATTCTGCAAATTAAAATGCTCTTGGCTGAGAAGGGCATATTGCTTATAGAATCAGATTGCTAGATTTATTTTTACTAACCTATGTTTGGAAGTGAAAGTAACTTCGACGAGCAAAGTGGTTTACTACGAAGTGGTAAAAGATACAAGAGAAATCTAGAATCCTATACCCTAGCTCAGAATACCGAGTATATTCCAGAAGACCCTAAATCTGAAGAAACCCCTTTTGATAGGAACCCTCCTACAACCCCGCAGCGAAGATCTGCTACCCCTGAGAACCCGTCGCAGTCTGGTAGTAACCCTAGTCCGAGTATTCCAGTTGCAAGTCAGTCTACCCCAGTAAGTTCTCCCCCCCCTAAGTCCGCTATGGCCCATATGACTGATGATATCAAGCTCCCAGTTTTCAAAGGAACTGGATCAGAGGATCGAGAATAGTTTTTGTTTTTATGCGAAGCTATGTGGATAGCTAAGAACATTTTGGATCAAGATGTAAGAAGAGCGCAGCTGGTCACTTCTTTTAGAGACCGAGCCTTGACTTGGTTTATAAAGTTTTCCAGTACTCAAAACCATGTCTTGGCTGATATTAAAGCAGCAATGATCAAAGAGTTTAACTTAGCCTAAATCAGAATCACAGTGTATAACTAAATTGAAAGAGATTCAGCAGAGACGACAGTGAATCAGTTTGGGATTTTGATCAGAGGTTCAAAGTTCTGCTAGATCAAGTTAGTTTCACTATTGGACCAGCGCAGCATAAAGAATAGTTCATTGCAGCCTTATTACCTCGTATCAGAATGCCACTCATGCAACAGAAGGTTGTTGATCAGCAAGAGGCCTTGGAGATTGCCATGAAACTAGAGACAGCTCCTGTCGAAGATAATTATGGCATAGCCCAAATACAAGCGCAGTTAGCGGAAATGGTTTTGGAGCTGCGCGACATGAAAAAAGGGAAATCTATTCATGAAGAAGTGTGGTGTACATGATGTAGGATAGAAGGTCATGACAAGGAACAATGCCCTGCGCTAAGAAATTACCTGAATACTGGTGCACCAAACCCATTTAACCCTAATGTTCTATATTGTGAGATTTGTAGAACAACTGGCCAGCATCGACCTGAAGACTGCTATCTGCTACAAAGATATGTGCAAGTCCCTAAGAATCCCTATTGCAAGTTCTGTAAGTCAGTGGGACAGAACAAAGAGGAATGTTGCAGCTTTGACCTTATGCGAGAGCGAACATATGATGCTTATAGTGTACAAAACAATGCACAAGGAAATGATGGATATGGTTACTGTGGTAATACATCAGGTTGAGGTGCTTTTGGAGGTCGTGGTCATGGTGGTATGCCTGGAAGAGGTCGAGTCCAAGTTGTGTGCTATAACTGTAATTAGGCAGGACATCTAGCTAGAGACTGTCAAAACCCCACTACGACATGTCGATATTATAGAGCAGTAGATCATGTCATTCAGCAATGCCAGCAGCTGATAGCCAAGATACAAGAAAGAAATAGCGCTCCTCCTCAGAATATTCAGATGATTACTGCGGAGCAAAGACCTATCCCAGCCATTAACGTTGTTACAAGGAGTGGAGCTACGACACAAGTACAGCATAAGGAGAAACAGCCTGACAAGGCTTGGGTTCGTAAGACTCCAGAGAAAGTGCCAACCTTCGATGTGGATAGAGAAAAAGAAACATTTATGGAAGCAAAAAAAGACTTTGTTGATCCGAGCACAACAGTAGCACCTACACAGCAGCATCAACAGCAGTCGCAATCTCAAGAAGCTTCGACAAAGAAATGAAGCTCTGGTAAAGAAAAAACTGTCAATCGAGTTACAAGAACTGGAAGAGAAATGAGATTGCATGCTCAGATAGGAGAGTATGACATGACTGATATCATGTTAGACCTGCGATCAGAAGTTAATGTCTTAACTAAGCAGACATGGGAACAAATGGGAAAACCTACCCTTGAATGGTCCCCTATACAGTTGAGATTAGCCAATCAACAAAAGATTGTGCCCCTAGGAAGATTCTCTAGTGTCCTAGTAGACATTGATGGAGTCAGTACCTTAGCAGATTTTGAAGTCATTGAGATAATTGATGATAGCAACCCCTATACAGCCTTGCTAGGAATTGAATGGGCAATAGAGAATTCTGTAGTAATCAATCTTAAGAACAGACAGATGACTTTTGAAGGAAAAGGCTTAAGAGTCATAGTCCCCTTGGACCCTTCTCGAGGAGAAAGGTACACAGAGCCAGTTAGAGATGAGGACCAGGATGTTTTGGATCATATCTACAACATCACAGCTAAAGAGGAAGATTATGTTAACCCTACTACTGAAGGTATAATGGATTGGAAGTGTGATAGTTCTTGCATGACTGATTCAGATGAAGGCCTAGAGAATTGGCAGCATAGACTTTATGAGCTACATGGATATCGGTGTGCAAGAATTACCAAGTCTCTTAGATGGCTTGGCTCACAGCCAAGTGTCTTACCTAATTTTGATGGCTTGACAGACCCCGAAGAGTTTATTTTGCAATTTTCAAAGCAGGTACCAGATTCACAGAAAATGGAAACTCTATATTCAGTATTTAGAGCCACAGCTGCTAGATGGTGGAATGGTCATAAGAAGCATATTCAAAGTTGGGAAGCTTGTCAAAAGCTTCTTTGCCTCAGATTCATGGATCAACCTCTGGAGGTGCGAAGCAGGTTTAATGGTCAGACTAGCCCTCAAGAACATTTGGAACAGTGTTATAAAGCATGGAATGGAAGCATGTCCCTCATGAAGAATGGGTACATCGGTTCGTGCACACCCTGGAACCTGTCACGAAGAATTGGTATGTAGAGGTGGAGCTTCGCCATGGCACTGTAAGTTGGGATAGTATTGTTGATAGTTTTGTGCTGACATTTTCTATTAATGAGGTTCGTCCTGCTTTAGACACAGCTATTAGGTTTATCCACACTAAGGTGTTTGATGGTAAAGAAATAGCCGAGTACCAACCTGATTGGAAAGAATAAGAAGCCAATGCAGTAGAATGCTATAACCTCACAATTGACGAGGATGATGACCCGCGCAACATAAAACATTCCTGAGTTAGAAGGACACTGTGAAGTACATGGGCCAGCAGTTGAAGCACCAAAAGTGACTCAGGCCTTGAAGACGACGCAAGTAAACATTGGGTCAGAAGAAATGCCTAAGTATGCTACTATTGGAGATTATTTGGATGAAGAAACGGTAAGCAAAGTGACCCAACTTCTCCATGAGTATCAGGACCTATTCCCGACGAAGTTATCAGAAATGAAAGGTATCCTTGGTGATATAGGAGTGATAAAAATCCCATTGAAACCTGATGCGAAGCCTGTGAAGTAGCGCCCTTATAGGTTGAACCCTAAGTATAAAGAAAAATTCAGGATGGAGCTTGATAAGACGCTCACAGCAGGAATCATTGAGGCTATGGAAGACATTCTGTCACAGGCCGAAGCTTGAAGCTCTGTCGAAGCTGGTGTCAGGAAGTGTTGAATATTCTTATTATGGCACAGCTGGAGTTCCTGGTGGTGACGAAGAAGGACAGGTGTGTCGGAGCTAAAAACCCGAACGTTAAAAAACATCAGAATTGGCAGCGGCGGTACGTTAACTGCATTAACTTCCTGTAATAATGAGATCCTGAGAAATATAGTGCCGTTTGGACAAGATCTTTGTCAGATTTGGTGTCTTCAATGCATAGTTATGGGAGATTTGGTCGATGGACTCCATAAGAAGACACCCATCCCTGCGAAAATTGCATTACTCATTTCCTTGAGTCTTCCAATTGAGTCCATGTCAGTTGATCGTGAACTTCAGGAACTAGTGAGAGAATTTGAACAGACGGGTCTACTGAACCTTATGAGCAACCCACCAGCCTCTGCACCCCGCAAAGAAACTCCCCCAGCACCGACTTAGCCAATGCAGACATGATCTACTAGGAATAAGTTTAAACCAGAAGTTCACTCCAAGAGGAACGAAGACAGACACAAACAATCAGGGAAAATACCGGAGGATCCTGAGATGAACCCTTCTGGCTCAGTAGAGGTCCCACCTGCATGTTTTGAAGACTTCTAAGAGGCGGAGAATGTTGCATCACACCGGCCCCCTTATCTTCCACCTGTTTGACCAGGAGTTCAACTACCTCGGCGGACAAAGAAGTTCACATTACGCACCCCTTCACTGCCACCGGGTGTGCAGTTGGTCGAGACAATGACAAGGAAAGTAGATCAGCTTAGGTACGTCGACCACGCTACAAATGATCGTGGGAAATTCCATAGTTCACACCTGGGACATATTTGCACTCTGTCCACTACCTGGAGACTGGAGCGACATTATTAGAAGAGAAATAGTGGGTTGCTGGCTTAGATAGAGCAGGCTTGCTGAAAATGTTGAACGTCCCCCACTTCAGTCGCAGCACACCGGTTACCATGGTAGTCAAGAAATTATTGGCATTGGTACATGATGGGAATCTATGGATTGGCGACGAAAGAATCCCTATTAATGGAGAGTTGGTTAATAGGATCACGGGTTTGCCGCAGGAAGGGCCTGATCCTGGGATCGGATTTGTTGGGAAGCACGAAGACATGAAGCTGGCGCAGCATATGAAGGAACGCTTCGGGCTGACGAAAGGAAAGTGAGGATATCAAACCTCAACACTCTAGCACCAAAATATTCACTTCACATCTGAGCTCTTAGCCTGTAAAATAATGACGAAGTGCAAGCTGAATGAAGTTCCTGCACCAATTGTCAGTATTGCTGCAAACTGTGCCGAAGGCTACAGTTACAATTGGGCAGCATACGTTGCTAAGGAATTCCTTGAAGATGTCTGCGACGCACAGGAGAAAGGTAGACCCTTTCACTATTCATGGTTGTTAGTGCTTATTGCACTGGTAGGATGGAAAGAACCTACCGAGGCATAATTTGTCGATGTGCCTCCGCATATGCCTAGCGCAGCAAGGTACGCATCCCTGTGGGTGTCGCAGGATAAAAGCTTCCAGCAAATGATGAACTACATGTTTGCCTTTTACTCAATGAGTATCTCATATGAGATTCTGAAGACAGCGCGGCTCAGTAATGAGCTATTCTTTCAGTATGATGGAGCGGCCAACTTTAGGGCTAACATGCATCATGTATTTATTTAGGCCCGCAAAGATAACAAGCACAAATGGTCGAAGTTGCCATATGTGGTGAACGCGGAAGACATCCTCGCAATAGTCAAACAGTGGCCAGCTGAATGGTTGAAAGATGCAGGGACAAAACCTAACATTCCAGTCCCTCCAGTCACCAATGTGGGCACTGGCCCTAGTCAGACACAGCAGAATGACCCACTCAAGGAAAGTGAAGAACAGAGTGAGTCGCAGCAGAGTGAAGGCGACCAGGGTGGAGATGAGGAAGATGAAGAGGAAGAAGAGGATTCGGTCAAAACAGTCTCAGACCCTAATCGGCCATATAAGCGCAAGTCGCCAGAAGCAGAGGAAGTGACCAAACCTCAATCCCGAAAGAAAACGAAGGTGTCCAAAGACAAGAATATCGACGAAGAACCTACCCTAACAACTGAGGAGCTTGACCAGGCTCTGACGAATTCCACAGAAGTTCTCACCAAGAAATGGTCAAAGTTTGCAGCTACGCACCTTGATGCACTCATTGGCGTAGCTTGGGGAATTTCAAAGCTGAAGGAGTTAGCCGAAAAATCAGAAACTAGTGTTGTAGCAAACAGCACCCCAGTAAGTGCGTAGCCAGACATAAGACAATGGCTAGTCAGAGATAACAGAGGACAAGTGTCAAGTGCAGCCCTCATAATAACTGACGCAGCATTTCGCTCAGAGATGAGCATGACAATCGGGATAGATTACACGAAGTTGTCTATGACAGAGCTGCATCTCTGTCAAGTAGCAATCATGAAGGAGATCCAAGCAAGAGACCACTACTCTCAAATGCAGTTGGAAAATACCATGAAGTAGAATGTCAGCCTCGCAGCGCAGTTTGAAGACGCGGAGCAGAGGAAGAGGGACACAGAACGTAAGCAGGCTACACTGGTACGAGTGTTGGATGAGGCATGTCGGAATCTTCCTGACTTCGACATACAGGTTGAGGAAGAACCGGAGAAAAGAATTGCTAAGCTGAAAGACTATGCACAACAGTCTCATAGTGAGATTGAAAAGCTAAAAGCAGAACATGAGGCTCAGATCGCGGAGCTCCAACTTTGCATCACCCTGGAGAGTCCACCAGAGGTCAGGGAGTAGCGTCGCAGAGATATTCAAGCCTCAACAACGAAGATCACTGATATTGTGAGCAGCATAACAAAGTTGCTAGAAGAAAGCGTTGACGCCTGGATGAAACTGCAGGAAAATACAGAAGTAGAAAAGCTACAAGAAACCATCAAGCAGCGACAAGCAGAGCTGGATGCAGTGAAAGCAAAAATTAAGACTCTGCCTCCTATGCAGAAGATGCTCAAGGTGAAGCAAAGCAATGAACTCTAGCAGGAAATTGAGTCGTACAAGACAAAAGAAACGCTGTTGGAAAATTCTATGCAGCCCCTTATCGTCGAGGCCTTGGAGTTGAGCACTGTTGTGAGCAGCCAACTCAAAGTTTTGAAGGAATATGATGCATTTCCACAGGAAAAGGCCAGCGAAGCATCAGCAACAGCATTACAAGAATTGGTGGAGAAGGAGCAAGCAGCCAACGATATCATGCGTGGCATCAACAAACAGTTCACTATCTTCACCAACAAGATTCTTCCACCAGGCAAGCAGCAAAGTGTCCCGGGACGGGACACTGGTGAGTCTTAGGGGCCTGTTGGGATGCGCACCTTAACGGTCACTAGTTTTGGTAACTCCGTGGTTTTTATGGAAGCTTGTAAGTGGAGTTGCGACTCAAAATAGTCTTCGGGGTGTTGGGATTGAGTCAAAGCCCTCCTTTTTGTAATTGTCCACAAATTTCGGGTGTAAGCCCATGATTTTGTAATAGTGCATTTGTATAAATAGGAACTCATGTAAAGATGTCGAGGGTATCTAATGAAATGAGGATCATCTAATGCAAAGAAGATAGATCTAATTTTGGGGTTTTAAGGTCTAGTCCCAGCTGTGTGCGTGCACGACCTCTGCAGCTGTGTGCGCAGAGGGTTTTGTAAGGAAAGGAACTGCAGCTGAGTGCGCAGCTTAGAGATTGTAAGAAAGGAACTGCAGCTAAGTGCGTAGTTAGACTTGAAGGGAGGATCTGCTGCTGAGTGCGCAGATCAGAACTGTTGTTTTGTAAGAAGTGGAATAAAAGCGCAGTTTTGTGGACATAGCCCCTACACTGGGGGTGAACCACGTTATATCTTGTGGTGTGGTTCTTTTGTGTTGTTTCTGTTATGGTTTTATTTTATGCATTGATAAGTAGATAATTGATAAAGTAAGATAACTTTTAATATTAACTTCGATGTGAATTCCCAGTTAAGGTTAAGCAAGAAACGTCTTTTATCTAACTGTGAAGCTAATTAAGTGAATGTCGAAGCTCTATTTGGTATAAATATTTGTAGTTAAGGCTAAAGGTATAGTAATATCCCTCTTCTACTTGTAGAAACCTGGTTCTGCGGCACCCCATAGTTGTTTCGAGTGAGACTGCAACCTGTTCGCAGGTTGTTGCCGAAAGGGCCAACACTGTGGGTCTGTTTGTTGGTGTGAAGTTAATGGTATAAACCCGGGTCTTCCCTATAGCCCAATAGTTTCTTTTCTTATTTCTGTTAATAATAAGATTCTTTTGTTTGTTTAAAATAGGTGGGCATGTCATCGCTATCCTCTATAGTTTTAGGACGTCTCGAATATTCTGGATTTCAGTTGGAAGACAAGGATGTTTATTGAAGACTGGAATTTTAACACAGCCACGAATATGCCAGTTCCTTTAAACCAGCAAATGTTTCAGGCTAGTTTTTTTTATTGTTATCTTCTAGTGACAAGTGTCTATTGAAAAGAGTTGATGCTCTTTGATAGTGATAGGACTCCTATAGTATTGCATACAGCATTTATGAAAAAACTGAATCGAAAGACTAATAGTATTATATAAGCTGGTAATTTTGATGAGATAGGGGGAGTGACTGAAGAGAAACATATTTGAAATATTATTTTGATACTAGTTTTGTTCCTGGCTGAAGTTTTATCTTTGGAAGTGGAATGTGACTAGAAATCCTCAAACTAATATCGTTGATCGGTATTATTTTGGATACTCTTTTTATATTTCAGTATATAATCTTCTACTTATAATATTGATACAATATACTGGGTTATGCTTGTGTTCATTAATCATTATCACACTCTGTCAACACAATATTGTATTTGAATTACTATATTATTGTAACTGAAATAACCAGTGTTTCTACTGAAAATTCAAGATATAATGATATATATATTTATGTCTGTGTGATCTAATTTGTATTTTGTTGATGATTTCATTTTGAACATTATCCTTCATTCAAATATCTAATGTTGTTTATTAGTTATTAATTAATTAAACATTTCAGAAAATTCGAAGTAATTGCTTATTTTAGTTTCTCTGTCAATGGTATTTTATAGCAGAATGATTCAGGTCGATGGTTTAAATATTTTCATTTAGATCTTACTCCTTATTTTTCTGTTCATCATTATATTAATTAATAGTTAATATAATATTCAGAATCGCTCTCAGCTGAGATAGGATAGATAGGATAGTTAGGATAATTCAGTTAGTATTATCTTAGTATAGTTTACATTTAACAGTTGTTAAATAGAGTTTGTGTAATTTTAGAATCAATTTAATAGTCTTTTAAAATTTAGACCATTAAATATTAAACCCTCCAAATTTGAAGACTTTCCTTGAGAAAGAAAATGTAGGATAACTTAGATAGTTGAAAACTAATTTTAGGGTTTATTTAGACAGAAATAACTTTAGGATAGACTTTTACTGAATTTTAGTTTCTCCCTAAGGGAAAAATTCAGTTGGTAGAAGGACCATAACCTGCGATATTTTGCTATTCCAAACCCACCGGAAGCTGCTTTAAGCTGATTGTGTGGGCATAATCTCCTTGTTGGCCTAGGTCAGAAAATCAGGCCAACAAATGGCGCTAGAAGGAGGGCCTGTTAATGATTAATGGCAGGAAAAAATAATGAGAAATTTTCAACCAGCCAACATCCTCCAGAAGTCAACAGATCATCGATTATAGAAACTGTTAGGAGCATCCTTGAATGTGATCATATCACATCTCCATTTACTCCTGAACAAAGTACTCAAACTTTGGAAGAATCACGACATATTCTTACAAGAGCATATGCCAATCAACTTGGTGTATCTCTGATAGATTATGGTCTAACTAGGCAACAACGACGTAATCTGCAATTGAAGATAGTTACTCAAGGTTTGCAAGAAGCTGATAGAACTTCACATTATCAAATTAGAAGTCATCAGAGACAAACTACTCAAACAAACACTGCTAGAAGATTAACTTCAGTAGGCGGTTTTGATCAGCCACCTTCTCCACCTGAATCACCTCCTGATAGTCCAAGATCATCTAATTCAGGGATTTCTTATGATTCTAAGAGAATCCCTATGGCAGGAAACATACCTATGGGAGGAGGAGTTAATCCTCCACCTAATCCACAACTCCCTTGGCTGAGAACAGCTGTTGTAGCTGTCCCTGGTGTACAACACCCTTTGCCTAAACACTCAAATAAACTCCTTCCTAAGTTTAACCCAGATAATAAAGAACCTGCAGAGGCGCATGTAGACAAATTCATGTTAGTTGTTCAAACTATGAACGTTCAGCATGAAGATGTAGTTTGTCGATTGTTTCCTCTAACTTTTGAAGGAAGAGCTTCTACCTGGTACTTTTCGTTAGTACAGGGATCAATCACAAATTGGGGTGAATTTAATAAAGTTTTTTTAGATAAATTTGGGGAAGATAAAACACCTGCTCTTTTAGCCCTAGAATTATCTCGAATTAAAATGGAGTCTAAAGAAAGAATTAAAGATTTTAACCAGAGGTTTCTAACATTAAAAAATAAAATTCCAGTTGCTTCTCAACCACCCGAGGATATAATTATTGAAAATTATACTTCAGCCTTATCAAAATATTCTAGGATGTTTGTTAAGAGAGCTGGGAAAACAACATTAGTAGAAACTTTTGAGGAATCCATTAAAGTCGAGAAGGATTCCATGTCCTATGAACCAGATAGAAGTGGGAAATCCGATACTTTCCCTCGTAGGAAGATTGAAAAACTTAATTCTGAAAAAGATAAAGCATTTGATGTAGAACAGCTGCAAAATGCTATTTGGGCATTAACCAATGAAGTGGTAGGATTAAAGAAAACCAATTCTGAAGCTTCCTCTTCTAGGGGATATTTCATAAATCAGTTTAGACAAAATCCGAATACAACTAATCAAACAAATACACCACCTGACGTAGCGACAAATGAAGAAATTTTTAATACAATTCGAGCAATTTTATCTTTATCTGAGACTCCTTCTAATCAAGAAATAACTAAAAATGAAGAAGAAGAGCAATCAGAAGATGATGAAGAATCAGAGGAACCTCAACAAGTTAATGGTCATTTCTGGGACAGTCTTGTAAAAGAATATAAGAATAAGAGTCCACCTACAGGACAACATGCCTATAATACTCGTAGTAGAACAGTTGCAAACACTCCTAGAGCTTCGTCAAGTTCTACTCCAAATAATGACAACAACAATTCACAACCTAATAAACAAACTCAATCTGGCAAACAGACTCAATCAACCAAAATTACCCAATCCATTCAAAACGCTCCAAAATTAGATTTACAATATGATATCATTGAAGATTTAAAGAAGACACGTGCAAACATCAGTATGTGCGACCTTCTTCAAATCTATCCAATGCCTAACAGTCATGTTATAAATCCCGCCATGAGTTCAATTATTCCTAATACGAAACAAAATGTTGCTGCAAATAGTTCTAAAGATGATTCAACAGCAACTGATAAAGGAAAAGCAATGGCTGACAAAGCCTCGCTAATAGGTAAAAATTCTAAATCAACCACACCTCCATTCTTACTTACCTTTGAGATTTTTAATAGGAATGTTCATAATTGCATGGTATACTCCTGAGCATCCTCCAATGTGATGCATTTATCAGTATGCAAAAGGTTGAATGGGAAATATGTTCTGTCAAATTCACAAATAACTCAATTGGACAGGACAAATGTAAAGGTTGTAGGGGAGATGAAAGATGTTTTACTCAGGATTGCTTGTAACCCTTCGGTTTATCAAATTATAGATATTGTTGTTGCAGATATTCCTGATGCATATGGGCTATTTTTAAGTAGAGATTGGTCTCAACAATTGAATGGATTCTTTGCCACAGACTGGTCAACATTATGGTTACCTAAGAACAGAAAGTCAAATCAGAGAAAGATATATGAAACATATTGTCATTGAATTACATGATCCTAGTGAACCTGTTTTATTTTCAGATTGCATTATTGGAAATTACATGTATGAATTAGGATTTGGTAATTTTAAAGCTGAAAATTCTGCCTTTTCTGAAAATAAACAGCAATCAGAAATTAGCAATGTGACATCTATTGCTCCTAACTCTTCACTCAAGGAAATTATTAATGATGTAGATAATCTTAATATTGCAAATATTATAGAAAGCAAAGTAGTTGTTAATAGTTCTACTTGGACTCTATATTTTGATGGAGCTAAATCCAAAGAAGGAGCCAGAGCTGGTTGTCTACTGGTAGACCCTCAGGGAAATAGAACATGTATAGTTTGTAGGATGGAATTTAATTGTACAAACAATACTGTGGAATATGAAGCTTTAATACATGGTTTGAAAAAAGCAATTGATCTGGATATTAAAGAGTTAATTGCATACGGTGATTCTGAAATCATTGTCAGACAGGTTCGTAACTCCATTCATTGCCTGTCTAAACATTTACAGACTTACCAACGAGAGGTATGGAACCTTATTTTGCATTTTGATGCATTTAACATAATTTCTGTTCCAAGAAGTCAAAATCAGGAAGCATATTTATTGGCAAATGTAGCATCAAAACTAATTCCGTCAAAAAATCTTACACAAGATTTCTTTTCAGTTGAATTGATTTTTAGGCCTTCTATACCAGATAATATTTTTAACTGGCATGTATTTGATAATGATGTGCAGGTGCTAAATTTTATGATGAATGAGGATACCTTTAAAGATTCAGCCAACGATGAAGTGACTCATGACGAAAATCTGCGATATTTTTCGGTAATAAATTATTTTTGTTCAGTTGAAAAAGCTTTTCAAAAGGTAAAATCGGTCCCTAATTCAGTATTAAGATTAGAAAATTTCTTTGATCTGCAGGATAAATTTAGATCTGTCCCTAATTGTAAAACTAATAGCTCTCAAATGAGGTATGAAACCATAAATTTAGGAACAGAACTAAATCCCCAAACTATAAATCTAGGAGTGGATTGCAACCCCGCAGAAAAAACAGCATTTATAAAATTGTTTAAAGAATTTAAGGATGTCTTTGCATGGACATATGACGATCTAAAAACCTTTAACACACAAGTCATGCAACACATAATTCCAATTAAGCAGGAGTCAAAACCTTTTCAACAAAAACTAAGGAAATATCACCTGTCACTAGAACCGACAATTAAGAAGGAGCTAAATAAATTGTTAGCTGCCAAGATTATTTTTCCCATCAGACATACACAATGGGTATCCAACCTAGTTTCAGTCAGGAAGAGAAACGGAGATATCAGGTTATGTGTAGACTTTAGAAATCGAAATAAGTCTTCTGAAAAGGATAATTACCCAGTTCCTCCCATGGAACAAATTCTTCAAAAGGTATCTGGGTCTGAGATACTGTCACTCCTTGATGGCTTCTTAAGGTACAATCAAATATTAGTATCCCCATATGATCAATTGAAAACAACCCTTAGAACTCCATGGGGAACATATGCTTACCGCAAGATTCCTTTTGGGTTAATCAATGCTGGAGCAACTTTTTCAGCGAGCAATGGATATTGCTTTTAGAGGCCTAATTAACCATTTATTCGTTGTCTACTTGGATGATGTTACTGTATATTCTAAACATCAATCTAATCATATTAATCATCTTATAAAGGTATTTGAACGATGTAGAAAATTTGGGATATCCTTAAATCCTAAAAAAACAATATTCGTTGTTTCGGAAGGTATTTTATTAGGTTGTATGGTTTCAAAGCATGGAATCATGATTGACCCTACACGAACCCAAGCCATTTCAAAAATAACTTACCCTTCTAGAAAGAAAGCAATGCAATCATTTCTCGGTAAAATAAATTTTGTTAGAAGATTCATTCCTAGTTTCTCTGAAATCATTCGTCCTTTGCAGAAAATGATTAAGAAAGACTCCATTTTTAATTGGGGACAAACTAAAAAAGAGTCATTTCAGAAAATTTTAGAGGCCATTTCAAAAGATCCTAGCCTTCTAAGTCCAGATTTTAACAAAGACTTCATATTGTATACTTTTGCTTCTGACATCTCATATGCAGCAGTTTTAACCCAATTAAATCAACAAAATAATGAAGTACCAATCTTCTTTATGAGTTCAAATTTTAAAGGTGTCGAACTTAATTATCATGAAGTTGATAAGCAAGCATTTGCTGTTTTTAAAGTTGTCAAAAAATTTCATCCATATTTATTGAAATCTAAAACAAAGGTGATAGTCCCTTATTCCTCAATTAGAAATTTGTTAGTGCAAAAAGATTTAGGTGAGAAAAGGGAACCTTAGATGACAGCTCTTCAAGTATATGACTTAGAAATTAAACCCTCAACGATAGTCAAAGGTCAAGGATTATGTAAATTAGCTGTTGAAGTTGCTCATCTACCTAATGATAAAGATGAAACTGTCATTGATGAGGTTTTACTTACCAGAGAAATCTATTTCTATCCCCCACCACAGGATTCCTGGTATACAGACATATGAATACTTTTGGAAAAAGGAACTGCCCCTGATTACTTAGAACCAAGGAGGAAAAGAGCACTTAGATTGAAATCTGCTCCTTATTTATTAATTGATAATGTCCTTTTTCGGAGGAATTCAGACGGAGTATTGCTTCGATTTCTAGACAAAGATGAAACAGACGTAATTCTGAAGGAATTACATTCTGGACCAGTAAGAGGTCATTTTGGTGGAGAAACTAATGCACATAAAATTCTTAGGGATGGTTATTATTGGCCTACCTTGTTTCGAGATTCCTATGCTTTTGTCAGAAAATGCCAGGAATGTCAACTTGCTGCAGGAAGGGTTAAGAAACCTGATTTTCCCTTACAACCAGTTTCAGTAGAAAGACCCTTTCAGCAATGGGGTAATGATATAGTAGGGCCAATAAATCCTCCCTCATATAAACAACACAAGTATATAATAACTGCAACTGATTATTTCACTCGGTGGGCAGAAGCTGGACCATTAAGGGTTGTAAATACCAATCAGGTTATATTATTTTTAGAATCCTTTATTATAACAAGATTTGGTGTTCCAGATTCCCTTGTCTTTGATAATGCTTCATATTTGTCATCAGTTGAGTTAACTCAATTTGCTTTAGAGAAGGGAATAAGAATCAGGTATTCAGCTAACTACCATCCTCATGGAAATGGTTTAGCTGAATCAACAAACAAAAATTTATTAAAAATTCTCAAAATAACTATTTCAGTTCATCATCGTGATTGGAATATAGAATTAGTCAATGCCCTTTGGGCAGATAGAGTAACTCCTAAGGCTGCGATAGGTAACTCACCCTTCTTCTTAGTGTATGGAACGGAAGCTATTTTACCACCATATTTATTTTTACCATCATTACAATTATCTCAGTCTGTTCAAGATGAAGAATGTCCAGCAATGGAAAAGAGAATTAATACTTTGTTAAAACTTGAGGAAGAAAGACAAAAGTCCAAACAACACTTTACAAAACATCAACAAATTGTGAAGTCTTGGTTTGACCAATCCTGTAGTTCCAATCGAGAATTTCAGGTGGGAGACTTAGTTTTAAAGTGGGATAAAGTTCATGAGGACAAAGGAGATCATACTAAGTTTCAAAATCTTCGGTTAGGTCCCTTTGTTATTGCTAAGAAGATAGGTCCAAGTACCTTTCGATTGAAAACACTAGAAGGTCAGTTTGAAGCTTTCCCAGTGAATGGACTGATCCTGAAAAAATATTTCTGTTAATATTTTAGGTTTAAAATGTATATAATTTGTTTACTGTTTGTAAATAACTTTATATTTTGGTTCAAAATAATTTACATTTTTTAAGTATGATGATAAATTCATAAGACTCATGTAACTTTCAACATCATTTTGTTATTTGCAACCAGTTTTGATTCTGTTAGTCAAAAATTTCAGACTGTCAAATTTTTATATATAATCAGTCAGTAATCTTTAGATGTCAACTGAAGAAATAGATGTAAATAAATCAATCTTCTAGTTGAAAAAGAGTCAGTTTGCTTGTTAGCTTGAAAATTATGACTGGAATCTTTTAAAATTTGTTCAGGATGATCAAAGTTTCTTAAATCTATACAAAACCTATCATTATTTTATTTTTAAGTATTACTCAGATTATTCTTCACCTTTTTATTTTTATAAAAGTTGGGATAGCATATTAATATCCTTTTCGAAGCTTGTAATTTGAAAAAACTTTTACAGATCTCTACCATCAGTTTTCAAAATTATTTACAATCTGAAAACTTTTTAGAATTTGTTCCATGCAATAAAATGCTAAAATGAGGGACGGAAGGTCTTAGTAATAAGCCGATACAATCAGAATCATAAATATCACTAGTATGACATTATTAGGAAACTAGTAATGGCTTTTGGTTTTAAAAAAAAAAAAAAAAACCAAGAGATAAGGGGTCTCATCACAAGCCAGCTGATTCATTTTCCGGTGATATTAATGACTGACATTACCATTTGGTCACCATGTTGGGTAATGATCTCTCATTTTATAAAATTAAAAGTTCAAATTTAGTAAAGAAAACATAATTTTTTATTAAATAATAGGAGGTCTCATCATGAGCTGGCCTAATCATGATCATCAGTGTTGTCTAGAATAACTTCATTTCTGATCACCAGGGTGATGACTTTTGGTTTAAAAAACCAAGAGACAAGAGGTCTCATCATGAGTCGGCTTACTTATTCTAGACAGCTCTCGTGAATGACACTATCACATTGGGATACCATACCTAGATAGTAATCTTCAATAAGAATTACTGTTTAAAAAGAAAAGAAACGAAAAGAAAATTATTATGTTTATGGAACAGATTCTGGAAGTTTTCAGAAAAGTAGATTTCTATACCTTATACTGATGGTGCACGTTATTTTTACTGTAAAAGTACTTTGTTTCGATCAGGATATTGTTAAGTTTATCTCTAACCAGATCTCTATTTCACAAGATGGAGTATTTCTGAGTTATACTTATGAATATGAATAAAAATAATGGTTTTCATTTAGATAAAGAATTTTTTATTATTTTAATAAATTTTAAGATTTTGTTTATATCATTTATAAGTTGCATGAGCAGAGATAACTGGTTCACCCAGGTCGTCGCCATTTGTTGGCAGTTAGCAACAACCCCTTCATTTTTCATTGAGATGAAGGGAGATCAGATCTCTTTTATGATTTACCTATTAATAATTATAAAAGAGTGCCTTCAAAATCCTCAATTCTGAAGGTACTCTCAATTGTAGAAGAATCAAATAACATATTAGAAGTTGATGAAAAAAATTTCATAAACTTGATAATTAGCAGCTGTCAAATTCATAAATTTTATATATAATCAATTCTATCAGTAATTAATTTACCTGATTATATATGTTGATTTAAGAGATTTGAAAGGATAGTATGCTAATTGTCGTTTAAAGAAAACACATTTCGAATTCATTTGAAGCTGGTTATTGATAAAATATTATAAGTTTTTATAATCCCTAGAACTAAAGTTGAATTATTAAATTAAAATTCTTATTAGACCTAAAAGTTCACATTCCATATCTAACTTAATATCATATCATTATTTTGTAAAAATTGTGTATATATAGCTAGTGAAAAAGCAAATAAATGAATATCATTTTGAAATCTTCATATGTCATAGTTTTATAGCTTTATATCCTATCAAATTTGATTTGGAATATTAATGGATGGAATTTTGTAAAGTTTTAAAACTATATTTCAAAATGAGACTTTATGTATATACATGGCTTAAGTGTTAATTCGGATCATTAGTTAGTTGTATTGCAAAAACATTAGGGTTTACTATTTTTAAACACCATATCGTCATATTAATAAACATGACCACCTTTCACGTATAATCTGGAGTAAATCTTCAATTGACCATTTTTATGAAGAGACATGACTCATATGGCTGATAAATAACACCTGTTACTTGGATCGCTACGTTGGTATAAAGTTTTGGTTAACACCTTTCGTTTTATTGACAGTTGTGAATGTAATAATGGAATCGTATCAGCAGGATTTAATGTTGTATATGACTGATAACCATTCCATTTTATGATGTTGTATGAGCTCATCATGCCAAATCGCATGTAATTAATGCCTTGATTTACGATTCATGAATCGAATGATCCTTGATATGAAGAATTGGTTAAGAGTTACAGTTAGTCATGGCTAGTCATGCATTTATCATAGCAAAACATTGATTGTAGTATTCATTATCTCTAAATTCAGTTAAAATGGCCAAACTTAGAGCCCTCATCTCTGTCAAGTATGAAGCATGTGAGGATTTGACATTTTGCATCATGTCTTATACCTGGGTGCCTATCCCTTCCCTCTTCACGACTCCATTCATTTCATTTCATAATCAGGATAGTAGTGAGGAAGCCATGGCTCTCCTTAGTCGTTTTGAAATCTCAGGGTCAGAACTTGTTGAAGCCGATGAGAAAGTTGCCCTAATATTTGAAAAGATTGGATGGGGGCAGTTCTTCAGGTGCTTTAGTTGTTAGTTTTTCAACATTTAAGCTAGCATTATGTTAGGATCTTTTCACTGAGAGAATAACAAGCACATCAATAACATAAGCACATCACATGAGACAAGAGACACAAAGAGTTTTGACAGGGGAAACCATAAATGGAGAAAACCCCTCAACTTCCTCTAAGATAGTATCACCACAAGATGTGAAACCCAAAACAGTAAGATGACCTCCCAACACAACAGCAGCCTTATGTCTTCTGTCAAGCCAAAGTATTTCCTTCTCCAAAGGTGCGCCACACTTGAGAGAGCAAGTGATGTATTTCACAAGTGATAAATAGAGAGACTCTCACTCTCTATTTATATTCTTCCGTTGACTTGAAGTGCACTCAACCATGTAGGCTTAACTTACAATTACTTACTCGAGCCTACACCTTAATTAGTGTATAATAACCCAAGTGCCCCGAAACTGTGGGGACTTACCTAATGACTTGATATGACTTATTTACATTATTAATCCTCCCGATTGGAACATCGGGACATGACCACATGACTCAAATACATAATAAAAACATCCCGGAATAAACATCGGGTTACAATACATGAGATATATGGAAGAATACATTCCGAAGTTACATATACATCAACACTCCCTCTTAACTAGGAAGGTATTCTTTCGACACAGTTTTCAGCACCGATCTTCTTCTCTGTATCAACTGGTTCATCTTCGTCTTTGAGTCATCTTCGTCTTCAAGTCATATTCATATTCAAGTCATCTGGATCTGGATCATCTCTCGATCTGGATCAACACAAATGGCATCACTAGATCTAGATCATCACTCGATCTGGATCAACATCACTGGACTGGATCTGGATCATCACTCGATCTGGATCAACATCACTAGACTGGATCTGGATCATCACTCAATCTGGATCACCACTGCTGGATCTGGATCATCACTCGATCTGGATCTCTCGGAGTCATCATAACTGGATCTGGATCATCTCTCGATCTGGATCTCCTCTAGTCATCATCATGTGTATACTATCTCGTCATAGGAAGTTCTATAGAGCCAGCCCTTTTTCATGCTATTTGTAGGCCTACCCTCATGTAGGTCTTCGCCCAGCACTTATATCTGACCTGCTCGTTAGAAAGGCATGCCCAACACTTATATCTGACCTGCTCATCAGAAGGGCCCAGCACTCACATTCACCAGCATGATAGGACACACCTACTATCATCTGTGAAA